>JANHZT010000042.1:4793-17275 GCA_032468215.1 Stegonotus admiraltiensis
CTTTTTGTATTTTTGTACAGGTAATCCTTGACTTACAACAGTTCATTTAGTGACCATTCAAAGTTACAATGGCACTGTAAAAAGTGATTATGACTGTTTTTCACACTTACAACCGTTGCAGCATCCCCGTGGTCACGAGAGGCTGGGTGAGGTGAGTGACGTCGAGTTGGCCACACCCACTCAGTCACATGACCACCCAGCCACACCTACCCAGCTGGTCATTAGGGCAGAGAACCGGTTGTTAAATTATTTGAATTCCACCACTGCCAGTATTGATTGGTACTATAACTGACAACTGACATGAACTGTGATGAATAAGCAATGTTTGCCTGTCTGTCAAAGATTCTATGGAATTTTATATTGAATATATATTCTGAACATTTTTAAAAGATTGTAAAATAAACCACTGGGTTATTGAGTCCTGTGAGTCCTGGTGCTTGTAAGCAGAGCAAGCAAAGCAAAAGCTGCATAATTGTCCTTGGATTTCTGCCTTTGGATAGAAGAGTGATAGATTTTCTCATCCATGCCACAACTGATCATAGACAAATATGATGCAAACATTATTGTTGTATGCACAACTTTGCTTTGATTTGAATTTTTTTCATCAAAACATTAGCTAAATGAAGTAAAACATAATGGGCAAGGAAAGACTGCACTTGGAACTAGGAAAGGACAAAGATACAATCTTATAGAACCATTACTTAACATTTTACAATGGAGCAGTATGATGCAATGTTTAAACAAAGCCTTAATCTTGCTTGACAAGGAAAACAATATATTTGGAAAGAGAACAGAGCAAGACAAAGTATCCAGCAAGTCTGGGAGGAAAACTCCTACAATTAACTAATAAGGTAAATAATGCAAAATTCCCAGAGGCTTGCCATTTAGTTAACATCTCACATTAGATATTTTATAGAATGAAAAATTCATTTGAGGTTTTTAAACTCCACTCTCCATCTGGAGGACTTCTGTTTGGAAGAAGGGACTTAATACTTCCCAAATATGTTTTTCCAACATTTTTACCTTGCCTTTCCATGTAGTGAACCAACTATCTAAGATTTGAAATGGTACCTTCCTGATTGGGATCCATAGAATAAAGAAGATATTTGATTTCTACTTATATTCTAATAGCATGTTAGAACTGTTTATTCAGACATAAGCCTTATGAGGCTGCTTTTCAGGGGTGGGTTCTACTTACCTTTACTACCGGTTCGCATCATGCCCATGCGTGCACACTTGTGCTCTTCTGTGCATGCGCAGCAGCTTTTGTGCATGCACAGATCGTCTATGGTGACATCCGGGTCCGTGGGCAGAGCCTCCCACTGGTTTTACTACTGGTTCTTGTGAACTGGTCCGAACCGGGGGCAACCCATCACTGCTGCTTTTTATTTCCAATCCTCAGCATGATTATTTCCAATTATTACCAATCCTCAAGCAATGTGAAGACAATTCATTCTGAGAACAAGGAAAAAGAATGTGGCTTGGGAAGGTAAGTAGAACAGCAAGGGGGGAAATCAGCTGTGCCGTGTGGTTTAGCTTTGCTAGAAAGCAGGAAATCCTGCTTTCTAGCAAAGCCAAACCGCTCGGCACAGTTGATCGTCAGATCGTAGCTTTTTTAAATTACTAGTTCAACTGAACTGGTAGCTTTTTTTTAACTACTGGTTCACCTGAACCAGTAGTTTTTATAACTACCAATTTGCCCGAACCGGAGCTAACCAGTAGCATTTCACCCCTGCTGTAAACATACCTTCTTTTCTTGGTGGCAACAAAACACTATTCTATAAAACACATTTCAAATTTCTGAAATGATTTTCTTTCTATTTTAGGTAAGCTTGTTGTTTTGTTTCTAGTGACATCAGATAAATCCTTTTCATAACATAGGAACAATTATTTTAGAAATATTTCATCTCTTGTGTTATTATTTAGTATATATCACATATCGTCAAGCCATTGGAGATCTAATGCATGCAAATGATTCCAAACATGATTTGTGATTAACATACCAAACTACTTTCCCACTAAGTCTAATAATTAAAGGATTCAAATATAGCTGCAACACCCATGCTCCTGGGATACAATATTACAGTTATGAATTCCTTGAAGCCATATGTTTATGCATGCTCATGGATTTATAATTGCAAATAAGGCTATGCCTTGATAATCTGCCAGTTTATGTTATTGCTGTGCTCTATGTTTCCCATGTATCTTATTAACATTAATTACAAAAAACAGAATTGCAGACTTGACACACTTTCTTGATTTACGCTTATTTTATAATGGCTAGGTTTTTGTTCCTACAAAACTTAAACGTTCTAATGCATCACCAAGAGGCTTCTGATCTGGATATTATGTATATTTAGGTAATCCTGGAGTTCAGCCTCACAAAAATACCTCAAGCATCCCTGACCACTGAGTTAAGTACTACAGGTGAAGAATCAGAAAAGATGCCAAGCACTTTGGATACTGTCATTGCCTTCATTCTGTAGATGTCTGCTATTTTCTGGAGCTTCAATACCTTATTCTGAATAGAGTAAGCTATTTTTGCATTTACATAATGAAAGGTGTTTGAATGTCCTGTCTTTCATTGAACAGTCATTTCTCTAGCAATATGCAGCCTCCAGGATTCTGTAAACTGCCCACCCATGCCTCCTCATGGAACTCCTTCTTCACATCATGGCACTACTGTCACTATCTGACCTATTTGAGTTGGAAGGGACTTTGGAGGTCTTCTAGTTCAACCCCCTGCTTAGGCAGGAAATCCTATACCACTTCTGATAAATGATTATCCAATCTCTTCTTAAAAACTTCCAGTGTTGGGGCATTTACAAGTTCTGGAGGCAAGTTGTTCCACTGATTAATTGTTCTAACTGTAAGGAAATTTCTCCTTAGTTATAGGTTGCTTTTCTCCTTGATTAGTTTCCACCCATTGTTTCTTGTCCTGCCCTCAGGTGCTTTGGAGAATAGCTTGACTGCCTCTTCTTTGTGGCACGTCACGTCTCCCCTAGTCCTTCTTTTAATCAAACTAGACTACCCAGTTCCTGCAACCGTTCTTCATACGTTTTAGCCTCCAGTCCCCTAATCAACTTTGTTGCTCTTCTCTTCACTCTTTCTAGAGCCTCAACATCTTTTTTACATCATGATGATCAAAACTGGATGCAGCATTCCAAGTGTGGCCTTAGCAAGTCATTATAAAGTGGTATTAACACTTCACGTGATCTTGATTCTATCCCTCTGTTTATGCAACCTAAGAGGACTTGTCCATCCAATTTATTTGCCACAGTTGATGGAGAATCTTGAAGGACTATTTGTGCCCAGCTCTACTAAATACTGAAGTCTCTTCAGTTTCTACCCTGATGACCAAAATGGCAATTTTCGGTTCTCATTCTCACCCTATGTTTATATGGCCCTTTACTTCTCATACAATTTTCATACAATTTACCACATCTTCTGTTGACGCTCTGAAATTCATTTCTTCATTATTGGAAACTGCAATAGAATTGTACAAAGTACCTCACAAATCAATGCAGCAGTTTTGTGTTAAATCCTGTAGCACGGGCCTCTGGGCAAATCAGGTCATCAAGGGTTGATCTAAACATAAACATGTGATGCTGATCAGCTGTTTGATGACCAGATAAAGGGGCATTTCACACCAACCTTTATATATTTAGTTTATTGCTCTCTAAAAGTTTTATTTTAAAAATCTCCATCTGTCCTGACACAATTATAGCTGGCACCCAGGCTGGAGGGTCACATGCACACAGGATCTGTTTGTATGCTGTTTCACATCCAACTTGAGACACATACATAACAGTCTTTATGGAGTCCTCAATGCTCTCTGAGCTTGGTTGTTTGTTTGCAGACATTGTGTCACCCAAGTAGCTAACATCTTCAGTGTTACCTAGTCTTTGTCTTCAACCTATATCTATATTTATTTTCATTATGTTTCATTTTAAGCATTATGTTTCCTGTTCTATATTGAAATACATTTGCTTTTGCTGGAGGATTTTGGATGCAACCTTGTAGATGGTCCTCACTCTGTCAAGGACCTTGGAGTACTCATCTCAAACGATCTAAGTGCCAGAGCTCATTGTAACAGCATTGCCAAAAAGGCATTAAAAGTTGTTAACCTAATCTTGCATAGCTTCTTCTCTGGTAATATTGTACTACTAACTAGAGCATACAAAACATTTGCTAGACCAATTCTCGACTACAGCTCATCTGGCTGGAACTGCATATTGGACATTAATACAATTGAGATAGTCCAGAGATATTTCCCGAGAAGAGTCTTCTGCTACCCGCAATGGAATACCTTATACCACCAGACATGAAATTTTGGGCTTAGACAACTTAGAACTAGGTCGCCTTCGGTCTGACCTAAGCATAGTACATAAAATTATCTACTACAATGTCCTACCTGTCAATGAATACTTCAGCTTCAACCACAACAATACACGAGCACACAATAGATACAAACTTAAGGTAAATCGCTCCAAACTCGATTGCAGAAAATATGACTTCAGCAACAGAGTGGTCAATGCCTGGAATGCACTACCTGACTCTGTGGTTTCATCCCCAAACCCCCCAAATTTTAACCTTAGACTGTCTACTGTTGACCTCACCCCATTCCTAAGAGGTCTTTAAGGGGCGTGCATAAGCGCACCAACGTGCCTACCATCCGTGTCCTAATGTTCCCTTTTATTTGTATCCATTTCATGTATTCACAATTATGTCTATACTTATATCTGTTATTGAATACATGCTTGACCAAACAAACAAACAAACAAACAAACAAACAAATTGTATGCTATCCCCAACCTCATAATTCGTAACATTTGATGAGATGGAAAGTAATATAGTTACACATTTTTTCCAAGTTTAATTCAGAGTTAAACTTCCATTAACTAGTACCCTGTCCCAAATTCATTTTCCCCTTAGAGCATGTTCTGTCTGATGTGTTATAAATAGAGATTTTGCAATTTTTTTTCTGGGAGATTTTATCTCTTCCCTGTGAACTTTAACTTAATAATTTTAGTGTAGCCAAATAGGTTTAATGTTATGATGTTTGTATTTTGTAGAACTATGTTATATTGTCTTAGAAAACGTTATAGGATTTTTGTGGTGATTTAGGACAAAGGCAGAGTGGTGTAAAATCATGTGATTCCATCAGGATGGGACAATGAAGAAGAAATACATGAATATTTTTGACTTTCCCCCTTCATATATTCATGTTCAAAATCACACCATTGTACTTCAAATTAAATAAATCAAATCAATTAATTGTTTTTTCAGACTTGATCAAACAACAGTTTTGTTGATGAGAAGAAAAACAAATTTTATCTCTAAAGATATTTTGAGTAGACAGCAAAATCTGTCCTTGTCTCACTCTGTAGTGATCTTATGTAGGAGCATGACAGAAAAATTAAAGTTTATTAAAGAAAAACAGTTCCAGATTAATATGATACAAATATTTCCAGGAAATCTAACTGATATTATCTGAAATCTCTGGTTAAATATAGATGAAGATTGTAAGACCAAGGTTAACCTCCTTTCTTTTCTCTACTCACAAGTCAAATAGAAAAGAACATATATATTTACTGTAGGACCATTTGTATGCCATTTGGTTAAAATGAGATTCTAAGCTGTTTACAAAGTAATACAAACATTAAAATAAAAACAATAGGCATAAAAAGTATAGACCAGACAAATAATAGCAACTTTCCTGTTCATCATCCCATTGAAAAAACTCTCTTAAGAACAATCACTTACATACTGCAAGAGAGGGATTTTATCAGTTTCCCAAAGACTTTACGAAAGAGCTAGGCCTTAATAGCTTTTCTAAATGGCATCAAAATTGGTGCTAATCTAACCACAGAGAGAACATTCTTCCAAAAGCCTGTAGCAGTTAGGGAGAAGACATGCCTTTATCAGTGGCGGGTTTCCAATATTCTTACCACCGGTTTGCCCGGTGCACGCATGCTCGCTTTGTGTGTGCCCGCACGTGTGCTTCGCTCGCTCACATGCCTTCCGTGCATGTGGCCGGTCTTGAAAACGTACCCTAATAGGTATTGGGTATACCCTAATAACGCATTGAACCGGGGCGGGCAGCCGGGCCCACCCATGATTTCCGCTTCCGGTACAAACTGGCTGAATACTACCTCTGGCCTTTATGGTCTCTGATAGAAACATTCTTTTAAGGATGAGATTTGAAAGCTGCCTTTCCTACTACTCCTTATTGGGCAGGCAAAGACCATTGGCAGAAGACTTTCCGATAGATCCACAGGTCCAAGTAGGACCTTATAGATGACAACCATCTCCTTGAATTGCAGCCAGAATCCAACAAATAATCAGCATAGTTCTCTAATATATTCTGCTGCACTCTAGAGATTAATTCCCTTTGAGTTCATCAATTAAAAAAAAAACCTAAAAGAAAATACATGAAGTGAGTAGAAAAGGACAGGTACCTAGGCAGGTAATCTGAATCTGTAGAGAGAGTCAAGACAGGTACTGTATAGTTCAAAACGAATCATGAGATGGCAAAATGTGTTTGCATAAGGGTTGCTTTTTTTTTTGATTATGCTGAAAATAAAAGGGGAAGGGTGCCAACAGGTAACAAATATGAAAGAAAATACAGAATTGCTCAAGTTCTAATCTAGCTAAATTTACTCTGAAAAGGTAGCTGAAGGAGTAGAATTCCAACCTGAATTGGATAGAAATGTAGTCATCCTAACAATCAATGATTTGGAAGGCAGTAAACAGCCATCAGTATTGGTAGTCATTGATCTTTCATGAACCTATCCAGTCCCCTTTTAAGCTTGTAGTACAACTGCTTGTAGTGAATTTCATAGTTTAATCTACAGTTGTGAAAAGTGTTTACTTCTGATGGTTCCAACCTCCCAGTATTTAGTTTCAGTAGATTCTATTCTAATACTGAAAAAGGTGGAGGAAAAAAATATTATTTTTATATTATCTATGCCACACATAACTTTATACACTTCTACATGGTGTCCCTTTCCCTCCTCTGTACTTTGCTAAAAAAAAAACAACCCAAAATTCCTGTTGTCTTTTCTTATAACTTTCAGCTTCAGAATTCTACTTAGGATAATATTTCATTATCTTCTCTGCTCTATTTCAATTTCTAACAAAGATTGTATTAGCAAATTTAGCTTTCCTAAGTATTGGGTAAGGAGAGCCTGTTTGGTGTAAAGGCTAAGGTACCAGATTAGAAACCAGCAGACCATGTTGAGCGACCTTGTGATGGTCACTCTTTCTATGCCCTAGAAAGCGGACAATGGCAAATCATTTCCAAAATCTTGGCAACAAAGCAGCAGAGACTAGTCCAGGCAGTCTCCATGAGTCAGGACTGACTAGGAGGCATATGCATACACACACACGTACTCGCACGCACGCACGCACGCACGCACGCACGCACACACTCACAAACAAACACACAATTAGGTATTCTATATTAAAAGAAGTTTAATTCAGTGAGAAACAGTATGTTATAACTCTCAATAGACTGCCATGGGGGAGAGATTGGTTTAGGTTCACCTTCAGTCATGGAAAAGGAGCATTAAATGCTCCACCTTGAGCTCCTGGATGAAAGATGGGATAGAAATCCAATAAATAAATAAGTTGCCTCATTGCTTCACTACACTATGAGTTGTTAAGCAAACATTTGCCAACACTCTTGTCTGCTATAATCTTGTTCCAAGCTGCTCCTTTTGAGAGTCTAACCACATGCTACTGGCATTCTCCTAACAGAGTACTTTTCAACCAGAAGAAGGTATTTTTCTGTTTGTTTTGTTTTTGCCATCCTGTTGCAAAGCTACTGCTACTCAGCCATCTGTCTCAGGGTAATGAGTTTAAAAGGGAACCAAGCATGTTGCCAAAGGAATGAGATACACCATGATTTGAATGAAGATGACTTCATTTAGAAGGCTGGTTGTTGTGCAAAGGCAAATTTCCATAAACTAGTGTGAAATTCTTGACAGTTTGAATAGACTGAGGGCTGCTTGTTTGTTTATTTGTTTGTTTGTTTTTCCTCATTTCTGAGCACAGGGGTTCTCCACATCTGTGCCCTAAATCTCTGATCAGTTCTCATTCATTTGCCTTGGCATGATGGTGTTTTTGGGAAGATGAACTTTAGAGGGCTATGTTTAGTGCAGGGTTTTTATTTACTTCACATGAAACATGGGATCATGCAAAACAGGTTTGGATATATTTACTGCACGTTTTCTGAACCTGAGACCATAGCAGCCAGCTCACATGGACTGAGCCTCAATGGCATTGTGGTTTTATAGAAATGTGAGCTGGCTCTGATTAACTTTTTTTTTTTAGCTCTCCCCATTGCTTTCCCCACCTGCTTCAACTCTACATTCTTATCTTCACCTTTATATCTCATATTAAAATCTAAATATAAAAGATTGTTTCCATCTCAGCTTTACAGAAGTCTAATTTAAATGAATAACCCATGTATAATCCATACTGCAATTCATTTTCCCCCTAAGAGAAAACAGGTTAATTAAAAACTGTGCAAAGCACCATTCCCCCATCCCTATTTCTTGTATTCTTTCTTTCTCCAAAAGAATTAAGTAATAACAAATGTCAGCGCATCCAGCTGGTTCTTAGCTAGGACTTGTTTTTCCACTCGCTCTGCCTCTGGCAATTCTCACACTTTGAAACAGAAATTTAGTTGGTACAACGTATTTCTTTCCAGAGCAACAATACCCTAGATTCAGCCTTCCATCCTTCCAAGGTTGATAAAATGAGGACCCAGATTGTTGGGGGGCAATATGCTGACACTTGTAACCTGCTCAGAGAGGGCTTAAAAGCACTATGGGTCTGTATATAAGTCTAAATGCTGTTACTATTGCTATTGCTAGTTAGTTAGTTGATGGCCTTTTATTTTTTTACATATAATCCTAAAGCAAGACTCTGTTAACCAGTAACAACAACAACAACAACAACAACAACGACAACAATAAAATTCAGCAACGGTTGGAACAAAAAAATGATATGTTTTATAGTTAAACGAACAATAAAAAATGCATAAGTAGACTCAACAAAGACCTTGTTGAGCAAAAGTTGATGTCAACTGTAACCTGAACAGGGAGGCGGGAGGCAAAAGGTAATTAGCAGAGCTTTCTTTGGTGAGCCCAAAATATGGATCAGTTGGTTCTAGGGAAGGTATTCTTGTTAGTACTTGCATGCTAACTTGAGGCTTCAATAACACCCAAGATCAGTACTGACTCTTGATCCCATTTTTGCTGACCCAATATGGTAGATGGTTTATGCACTAGCTTTAAGGATGACCTCATGCAGAATGAATTGCAAAAATCCAATGGGGAAATTAATAAGATAGGTAACTGATGTCTGGCTATCTTGGCCCAGGAAATGTTACAGCTAGTGCATTGGGTAAAGCTGGGAGCAGGCATTATCTGGGTCTCATAGAGTTCCCTATCCTTATAGACAATACTACATATACTTTTTCTGATATACTTTTAATAACTATACTAGCTTTTTCAATACCAGGTACACTCAAGACTTAAAATTCCCAATTAAAATGGTCCAAGACTTAGAGAACAAACCATACTATATATGGTACTTTGTATTGAAAGCAATGTTACTGTTATCAGAAGTGCCATTGTGAGAGCTGGACAATGAACTTAAGGGTACTTTGTGTTCTATCCAGAATTATTAAGTATTTCTTAAAGCCAAAGGAGTAAACTGCAATTCTGCATCAACTTCTGCTTAAAGTAGTGTTTCTCAATGTCAGCCATGCTGACCGGAGAATTCTCAGAGTTCAAATCCATACAAATCAAGATTGCTGAGTTTGAGAAATACTGGATTAGAGGCAGAGCTAGAAGTGAGACCATTGTTTGTTGCTAGTGTGGGATGATGGCGGTAAGACCTTCACAGAATCCTAAGAGAGTTTTTATGTGTACCTTGCAAACTAAAATGAGTGTATTCCCTATTACTACATAATACCTTTTGATAAGTGGAAGTCGGTAAAATCTACTGGTATTTGAGAGTAGATAAAACCTCAGTACTTGTAAATTTTGAATTTTGATGCATAATATTGCTAATAAACCAGTAAATACTGGTAATAAACATTTTGTTAAAGAAGAGGATGAAGGAGAGCTATTTTATTTTATTTTATTTTAAAAAAGAAATATTATGGGGAGGGTTTTAGTGTTAAATATTATAGCCATGTGCATGAGAAACATATAGGAAATAGAGAAGTCCTCTTTCTTGGAGGTAGTAAATAGCCAATAGTTAAACAGAACCTGCCAACTTTTCATGTGAATTTCCTTTATGGCCTCTCAAAGTTTATGGTGCCATTTATTAGCTTTTGTATACATAGTAAAATTCGTGGCAGAGGAGACCAACACCAACGTTTATCCTTCTGTGATATTTTCTAGAATAATATTTATTAAGTGAACACAAGCTGATTCTATACATGCAGCTCGGTAGCAACCTTTTGAAATTATTAAACGTGTTTGTCTCATAGAGAACCAAAATGTACACTCACACCCAAATTTAAGTGGCTTCAATCTGCATGTGTAGTTCCTTGTATGGGACCAAAGTGCAAGCTTGTCTGAACTGTGAGTCATATTGGCTAGTCACCATCTTTCTTCTTGTTGTACAAATAGGTCCTGTTTTTGCTTGGGATTAAGGTATCTGAATGATTCCCCTTTGCCCCTTTGAGTTTGCCTGCATATTATTATCATTAACAGATGGCCTTTTATGTCTTCCAAGAATATTTCTTTTTCAGTTAAGGAGAGGATTATTTCCATGAGAAATAATGGAGAAGCCACTATTCCTAGAGAAGACTACCATGTTCCTGTCTTGATGGTCATCTTTCTAAAGGTCTAAAGGTCTACTTTGCTAGGAAGTTGTTTGCCTATTATTAGTGAAACACTGCCGTTTTCTGAATTAGCAACTGTCCTTTTAAACTAAATGAATGGTCTTGATTTCTTTTATTCTATTTTATCTTCTGTTTATATTATTTCATACTATTGTTTTAAACTGCCTTGGACCTTTTCGAGGGAGATCAGATGTAAGTGTTTAGACATAATACATTAAATTAGGGGAAAAAATTCTATGGGAGTTCTTATGCTGCGAAGAAATCCCCCCCCCCCCCAAGACTTGAAGTATTCTCAAGGATCTGGTCAAATAGAGAAATTGGCATCTTAGTAGCTCTCTCTCCACAATGTAAGTTATATATTCATTGGGGGGGAAAGCAAGAAATTACTTCCTTTTGTTTAACTGTCAGTTTGTCAGTTACAGAAACAGTCATATGTGCAAAATATTGATTAAATAAAGATCCTATGTCTCCAAAGTTACAAAACTGGATCATAAACTGTGATCCCTTCAAACAGACCACCTGAGGGGAGATCAGGTAATTTGAGATATTCAGTCTTCTGTTTTTGCACGTTCCACTTATAAACCCCAACAAAGCTAGACACATTTCAATGGGGCAAGCCTTACTGAGCAAAGTCAGCAAGACATTCTCTTACATAAATAGGGGTAAATCCCACTATTGGAAAATCCCACTATGCATTCCTTTTGTATTCCACTGAATTTAATAGGGCTTATTGTCACATCAAATGTGAATAGGTTTTGGTTGTAATAAAGTAATCTCTAGAAGAAAAAATAGCAGAATTCACAAATGGTTTGGTTCATCACCTAGGTTGAAGACAGGATTTTTTTTGGCGTTGAAGAGTAGAAACCAGCATCTGATCCTAAGGCCCTTTTCCACTCAGATTTTTGCAGTTAGCTCTTCATCTGGTGTGGAAATTCTGGAAAACTCCAAAATGGGGTACAGTATAGCAGATTTCAGGAATGAGACAGAATCCTTAGAATCCTGAGCCTGTTTCTCACCAGAGGCATTTAGATAATCTGTTGTGCTAATTAGAATATTTTCTTTCTGATTTTATTTCAGCAATTTTAATAAAAATCATTCCTCTTTTCCATTCAGCCAGTCTGTTATCAGTGGGACTTGTCACAGCACTCTAATCAACTAACAGTTTTTTTTTTTTGGTTATTCGATATTGTACCATTCCTTGACAACTACTGTAGAGAAAATGCTGTTATCACACAATTTCCATCATCAACTTCTAGTTGTAGAATGTTTTGTAGGGATTGGTTTTCATTGCATATCAAACTGATCCCAATGATGTTCAGAAACAGATTTAGCAAAACAAATACCTGTTGTTGTTGTTTTTTAAAAAAAGGAAATATACTAAGAGAATCAAGAATCATGGCATTTCCCCTGAGTGATTACTATCTTCTATATTAGCAAAGGAAGCTAAGAAGAGCAAAGGAAGATAAACTCAGACAATTAGTCAAATTGGTCGTAAGATCCATATCAAATAAAGAGTGGTTTCGGTGGCTCTCTGAACAATCAGTGTTCTAGTCCCTCACTTGTGATTATATCTGAATGCTGCTTTGGAGTGGAATTATCCACCCTTGGATCATAT
>JANHZT010000045.1:36396-47002 GCA_032468215.1 Stegonotus admiraltiensis
GCCCTGCGTGCTCGAGCATTGAGAAGAGGCTCCTCCACTTCACTCTCTTCACTTGAAGGAGCCTCTGGAGGTTCTGAGGGCTCTGACTGAGTCTCTGCCTCTGGCACCACATCCTCTTCAGCCTCTTCGCTGTCCGACTCGAGTGCCGGGATCAGCCACAGTCCATGCAGGCTGCTGGCGAGCCACAACACTCCACGAAGTATAACCCTAAATCTGATTTCAACCAACTTATTGAAAATTAAAGTTTTTGTGTTTTTTGTAAAGAAAATAGGATAAGCAGTAGATGGAAAATCTCAATATTTCCAATGAGTGTCACTCTTATCAGGAGTAATCCTTTCGGTTTCTGTTGTATTTGAGCTACGTAGTTACTCAGTGGGGCTCACAATACTGGAGACTGAGTGGAATTATGTATTTTTTTCTTTGATTGATATATTCATATGCTGCCAGGCATCACGCTATTCAAAGGCAATTGGCAAGCCAAATTAATTATGAGCTAATAGACTTGATTTTAAAATAGAAAAAAAGAGGGCAAGAAGAAAATAAGAACTGAAATACCAAGATCAGCTCTTACATAAAGGATGTGCAGGGGAGAAGTTCAGAAACAGGAGGAGCCAAATAGTAGCTAGGCCTAAATATATAGTAAAGACCGCTTCTGAGGAACAGGACTTTAAGCTTCTTCTTAGATTCCTTCATTGCAAAGAAGCAAAGAAAACCTGTCTTTACTTACTGAGTGAATCAAAATATGGATGAATCCTGATAGATTCACTCATCTTCCTTTTGTGAGTGCTTCCAATATGTGTTGGCTTTCAGGTATCTGATTTTCTTCAGCATTCAGTTTTCCACATTCCCCTTATGATAGTTTAAAGCTCTTAAAAAGGGGGAAAAACCCTTACAATGTTAAATTATGAATAAGAAGCACTTTGCAGCTCTCTTTTATAAGTAGATATCAGGCATAACCCTTCCTTGCCTTCTGCAGCAATGAGAACTATCTGAAACTAAATATGCAGTATTTCCTCACAAAAACCAACTTTTCCACCCTTGCTTTTCCTATCCATGTTTGATCCCAAGCACAGCTGATCAGACACTATATCTCAGTTTCTGAGGTATATTTACTGTGACACTAATTTTTTCATGTTAGCTTCACTTGCATTATTGCTGTTCCATTATTTATTAGTTAAGATGCTTATATTCTGCAGCTCTAGATCTAGGAAGGACATGTCAAGGAACTACAGTTGTATGAGGAAAGGCTGGATGGTTTGGAGGATGGAGGAGTAAAAGACATTACGGGTCAAAATCATTGGTTATGATTCAACAGAAATTAAAAAAGGAGAGTAAGGTATTTTAAGAACATGGCACTTGTCCTATAGACATCACTGGGGTTCGGACAGCTGTTTTATTTGTAAACTCTTATGTTTACATAAGGAGGCTCATAAATATGTATTATCAGTTGTACCAGTATGAGCTTTTGATAATTATGTTAACATCAAGTATTTTATTTCTTAATCATATAATGGCACTTAAAGAAGAAACTCAAATAAAGTCTTTACCTATTTTAATGCATAAGTTAATATGGAATAATTATGAGAATCATTTTAATGTAGTGATGTACTTTGCAGTACTGAAGTAGGGAGACCCAGGTTCTGCAATAGTCTTCCCTTGGGTACAGAAGGTAGCTGGGTCACCTTGGGCCACATTCTCTCAGTCCAAAACAGCATCAGATTCTACAACCAGCTGGTTGAAAAACCAATGATGGCGCATTGATAGCTTTATTGTAAGAACTCCCAAGCACAGTGCAGAAAGGCAATGCCTATACCAGGTGGGACAAACAAAGAAGGCATTCGTAAAGAATAATGAGATTTATATGAGTAATTATTAATTTGAATTTTGTGTGCTTTGCAAACAAAACAATATCATCTTTAGGGTTGAGTCAGAGAAACAGAAATGTCTCTTGGATTATGTTTCTCTACTCCAGCTATGCCCAGTTACCAGAGATTTTGATCATAGTCATTGGGCCAACATTTCCTCTTTTCCATTTCCTGTCTCTTATTGCATGCCAGTTCTTGGAAGTTAATCAAAGTCTTGCTGCAGCAGTTTTGTTGCCTGTGGTATATTTGAAGGAACCATGGCTTAAGCTCAGCTTTCTGAATAAGGGTCTTGAGCTAGAATCAAACTGATTTTAAATGTAATAAGAAAATATGGTTTAGGAAGGCTAGTATCTCATCCCAAAGTCGGTATATAAGGAACTGAGGCTCATTTCTAGCTACATGCCAGAGAAATTGTGTCAGCCTTGGTGGAGTGAATCTGATGTAAAATTGGAACAATGAATTTGAGCCAAAATTAATTTGAATGCATTGCATTCCAGATGTGTTGGATTTTCACGGCAGCTATACAAATGTGATGAATGAATTAATAATCTTCATGTAGCATAGCCACTGAAATTTATGGGGCATAAAGTACAACAATTCTGGAAGACAGCAGGTTAAGTTGAGTTAGATTCTTCTCTTGGATATTCTGCACCCTATATTCTTGCCAAGGTTGGTAATGATGGAGTTAACTAAGAGATTTTTTTTCACCTCTTCTGTAAAGCTTTTCCAGCAAAGGTTGCAATTCCACTACACAAAGCATTGCTAATTAAAATCCAGGCCCTGGGGTTCTTTTTTTTATTATTATTTTACCCCCTTTCCCTTCACTTCCTTGGGCTTGATGAATTTAAAATCATTCATAGGACATTGTGCCTTTTAAATGCAAGACCTTTGTCACAGCAATCCTTGGGATCTCTTTCATACAAGGAGAGAGGGCACCTGGGGGGCATCTGCTGATAAACGGGTCCAAATTTTTGCAGCTAATTGTGGCTTCCCGACTGTGATACTTTTCAAGTTAGACTTGCTATTTGCTCTCTTTAGTTAAAGATAATTAGAGAGTCTGGAAGCTTTCTGGAGAACCAGTCTCTTCTTCCCAGCCAGAAATGAACAGAATTTATTGCCATTTTTGACAGGCTTGCATGATAAAAAAAAATAATTAATGTGATATTTGATAAAAGAACAGCCAGTTTCCAGTCCTCAAGAACTATACATTTGTTGTCAGGAGAGGGGCAGGAAGGAGAGTATCTCAGATTTTGAAATGAGAATGTTTGATTTTATTTGTTTGTGTATGTGTGTATGTATGTATGTACATACGTATGTATGTATGTATTTACTTTTGTGCCTTTGATTTGTGGTGACTGCCCTATAGCTTTCTTGGCAAGGTTCTTCAGAAGTGGTTTGCCCTTGCCTGTTTCCTAGCACTGAGAGAGAGTGTCTGGTCCAAGGCCAGCCACAATCTCCCGGTCTTGTGCTTTAATTGCTACACCAAACTGACTCTAATGTAAATTACACTATGTAAGCATGTTAAAAAAAGATTTTTATAGGTATCTTTGAAATGTATGACGGTCCAGTTGTGAGATATATCATCTTTGTCCACCAATTTCTATCTTTCATGGTGCAGTATAGAGAAGAGCTGCCCTCCTTTCCATTTCTATTCTGTTGTCATTATTTACAGTGCCATATTGTGTTATTCAGAGATACTTCCTTATCTAAATAGAGAAACAAAATGAACACGAGTGGGCAAAAAAGCAGTGGGAGCAGGACAACTTCTGACTTCTTGCCAGTTTCTCTACTGAGTTTCCTTGTGGAAACCTACCTACTACCACCTACCTACCTACAATTTCATGTTGAATTCTATCACTGTGGAGCACGGGTGGGTTCTACTTACCTTTACTAACTGTTCGCAACGAGAGCGCACATGCGCAGAAGTTTCTGCACATGCATGGATCACCCGTGATGACATCGTAGCAGGTGGGTGGAGCCTCCCACTGGTTTTACTACCGGTTCTATAGAACTAGACCAAACCGGGGCAACTCACCACTGCTGTGGAGTATATTCATTCTCAATTCTATGCTATCTTGAGAATCCATGAGACAAATCTGAATACATTTGGCTTTCTAGTTGGGGTCTGACATTAAATGTCTGGTGTAATGATGGATTTGTCCTTGAATAACCACATAAGGATTTCATCCATTCCTCATTGGAAGGGCTTCTTTGGCACCAAAGGATTTCATTGGGAAGAGGCAGATGTATTGTCTGATGTTCTTCCTGACCTTGTTTCCAACTGATTCATCACTGCTATATGAACTGAGGATTTCATTAGGTAGAGGTGGCATATTGCCTAATCTGATGTTTCCCTTCATACAGCAGAAATTGGTGATTTGTCCAGAGAACAGGAACGCATGATGGTGAGGGAAGACTTTGACTGTGGCACCAACATCAGCAGAAATTCTACATTCTGCAAGTCCTGCATTTTGATTTGCTCTTTCTCTGTTGAGGACTTGTTGTTGAAGATGGATATTGTCGAGCTGAGGGACTCTTGCAGAAATTAGTGGTTGCCACATATTCCCAAATCGATATTCCGCTTCCTCCTCCATCTTTTCTCTTCTCCTCATTCTGTATTTTTCCTTGTGATTCTGGAGATGTGCAGGCCTTTCTTCCTCTGTTTTTTTTCATTTCTCTCCTCCTGGCCACACACTGACATTTGGTGTCATGTCTGGACTGTGATATCCTCCCTCTCTTTACACATGGCATAAGCATGGTGCTGATATTTTTATTTTTATTTATTTTTACCACACTATTGCACATTGCAGCTCTCACTGCAGAACCAATTAGAATCCCTGCTGACTTCTTTAGTGAAGTGTAGGAAGTTGTTATGAACACTTTAAAAATAGGATCAGTGACCTTCTGAGGGCTAAGGTGGGACTGATCCACCTAATCTCCAGAGACTAAAAAAGAGAGCCAGTCTATCCTCAGTTTTAATTAGAAAGTGGTTGAAAAATGAAACAGTATGGGCAAAAGCAAAGGAATACAGGCTAATGTATTTGAGTGACCCCAGAGCAGTTTAGTTTCCACTCCATCTGTAGCCCCAGCAGCACAGTTGGTGACTTTCAACCTAAACTATCTGACAGGGTTGTGAAGAAATATAGCAGGATGAGCGCTAACTATGTGATTTGAATGAACACTAAGTATGTGCCTTGAACAAAGATGGGAATATACAGTAGATACATGTGCATGTTTGGGTCCCGGGGAAGGGGCAGGCAAAGTAATTAATATATCCAGATCTTTCTTCAGTCACCTTAAAATTGTTGCTTTTTTAAGAGCCACATGATGAGTGAATTCCTTGCTGCTGGGTGGGGGAAGGAATAAGGGATTGTGAGACTGGCTGGGAGATGCAGAGTCCAGAGGAAGCCCAAGCGAGGAGAGTTTGGATAAAAAAGATTAGATTACTACTGCCTGAAATAATTCTAGGGCTGAACTTAATAAACTATAAATTGATTTAAAACTATGCTTCAGGGTATGAAATCTGGGACAAGTTAAGAGAGACATGATCAGGAATTGCAATTGTACATTAATATTCAGAAAATTTGTAAATCTGAAATTATTAGGGAAAAGAGGTTTAATAGAATTGCTGGGGGCGGGGGAGCCAAGGCCTGCTAAGTATGAGGCTATCAGATGATTTCTGGGAAGAAAAGTTTTATCTAGAGAACTTTTGCTACACCATTTACCCACAAAAGGTGCAGATAAGACAACATATGAGATGAATAGGAGCAAGCTGGATCTGACACACACATAAAGGTGTTGGAATGCAATGTTTATGCAAATATTCCTAAAGAAGACGAAATATTCCTAAAGAAGAAGGAATAAATTAAAATACAGAACCTGATTAAGAATGGTGATGACCTATCAAATAAGAACCAAAGGCTACAGGCATTACCACTTAAAAATTGAAACAGATAAACTAATGAAGTGGTTTACTGAAGAAGAAAGGGAAAAAAAATGATTCCAGATGAGCTGCAATATTTAAACATTTATTTATTTATTTTATTGGGTTTTTATACCGCCCTTCTCCCGCGGGACTCAGGGCAGTTAACAGCAAAAAATAAAAACATCACATACAAAATTTAAAATCTTAAAAAAAAATTAAACAAATTTTGGCCCAATAAATTTAAAGCACCCCGACTAAAATCAATTTACAGTTAAAAATATCTAAAAAAAAAAGGGAGGGGGTTAAGCCAGCCCGGCTTGATGAAATAAAAAAGTTTTAAGGGCACAGCGAAAGGCACGGAGATCTGGGATCCTGCGTATCTCCAGGGGCAGGTCATTCCAGAGGACAGGTGCTGCCACAGAGAAGGCCCTCCCCCTGGGGGTCACCAGCCGACATTGTCTGGCCGACGGCACCCTGAGAAGCCCGTCTCTGTGGGAGCGTACTGGCCGGTGGGAGGCTATCGGTGGCAGAAGGCGGTCCCGTAAGTATCTGAAAATGATGTGCAATTCATCAGCTTCTCATCTTCAATTGTGCCTCAATGATAATAAGATTTCCCCTCCTAAAGTCAGATTCTAGATCAGGGGTGTCAAACTCGCGGCATCACATTGCCGAGACATAATGTTTCATGACGTTTTTCCCATTCGCGGAGCTGGGGTGGGTGTAGCTTGCGTGTGATGCATCCAGCCCATGGGCCGCCAGTTTGACACCCCTGTTCTAGATGCTCTGGAAGTAGATCTTTCTTCTACATGCAAATTTCCCTATGACAATACCTAACCAACTGGGCCAATCTGAAAACAGTAACTGTTAGAAGGGACTCTGGGGGTCATCTAGTCCAACCTCTTACTCTCGCAGGTGATGTATACTATTTCTGATAAATGACAGTCCAGTCTCCTCTTAAAAGCCTCCAATGATGGGGCGCCCACAACTTCCGAAGGCAATTCGTTCCAATGGTTAATTGTTCTCACTGTTAGGAATTTTCTCCTTAGTTCTAAATTGCTGCTCTCCTTGTTCAGTTTCCATCCATTGTTTCTTTTCCTGCCCTTTGGTGCTTTGGTAAATAAGTTAGCTGCCTCTTCCTTGTGGCAGCCCTTCAAGTATTAGAAGATTGCTATCATGTCACTCCTGGTCCTTCTTTTCACTAGACTAGGTATACCCAGTTCCTGTGATTGTTCTTCCTATGCTTTAGCTTCTAGGCCCTAATCATTTAATTTATTATTTAATCATAATAAACAATTGGTTGGTAATTGGGAGACAGTGAGGAAATCCTAGGGTTGTTGATTAGATTGAAAAAAATTTAAAACTGACTCCATTGCTAAGGGTTTTTTTTGTAATATCCTGCGCAATTTCAGTGTCAAAACATTTCTGCAATATTGCTAGTACTGTACCCCAAGACACAAGTTAACAATCAAAGAAGATCTTTTATTAACATTCTTACAGTCCACAGTAGATAATTGAATTTATCTCCTAAATTAACACTTTGTCTCTGGTGATAAACTACAGATTTAGTTGATAAACCAGATTTCAATTGGACATTCTTATAAAAAATATAATTTACAATAATGTAATGTTATATTTCTAAACTGAGAAAAGTATGCAATAGATAGATACACACACACAAATGCATTAGCCACTATTATGTAGCTGGATCCATGGAGGGAGAAGGGATTGAGATTCTGTGTGTGTGTGTGTGTGTGTGTGTGTGAGATCGATCTATCTATCTATCTATCTATCTATCTATCTATCTATCTATCTATCTATCTATCTATTTCACCCTTAAAATCAGGCCACAGCTATTTGGGGCTGTTCCTATGGCTGCAAATACTTTAAACAAATTAGTTATATCTGTCTACAAGCCTATCAAAACAGTCTCTTTTGTATGCACCAGCATTGTAAAAACACTCCCTTTAAACCAAGGAAAATGGGGGGGGGAGGACACTTCAGTATCAAATCTGCTACCAATTCCCCACATTATTATGTGCGTAGAGAGGAAAAGGGACTTTTCAGAATCAGAAATTGGATGCCTTCTGTCACAAAAGCAACCCTGTTGCATCTCCAGAAAGCCCCCAGATCTTTTGTCTCTTTGGGGGGGAAGAGATCAAAAGGGTTGCCTTTTAAAGGACCCTGTAATAGTGGTTTTGCATTCGGAATGAGACACTAAGGGAGTATCATGATGGCAGATGCTCTTACATCACCAGGAAAAAAAAGGGGGGGGGGATAATTATTCTGATACATAAACCCAAGCTAAATCAGATGAATTGCCTTGTAAGCAAGGTTTGTTTTAATAGAGCTCTAAGTGTTATGCATTGCTGCCTATTATAATTTGGTTGCAATATTCTCCTGATACCTTGTGAATTAAACTAGTTAGGAAACATAATAATACAGTCATAACAACAACAATAATAATAGAAACACCCTCTCCAAATGCCTCAAAGCGGTGAGCAAACTCAGTGTCTGAAGGTTAATGATTGTTCATGATTGTTCATGAAAGCTACAGAAATAAATTATCTGCCTAGGGACTCGGTCACATGATCTGCACAAAAGCTGCAACTGCCAAAATGTTTATGGAGAGAGAAGGAGAGGGAGGGAAGAGGGAAGGAGAGAGAAAGAGGAAAAACACAGTCAGCGTCACCCAACCCTCCCTCGCTCCCCCCCCCCGCGTGAAATCCAAGTCCCAAGCCAAACAGCTGCTCCTGACTGCTGACATTAAATTCATTTGTGCTGCAAACGATTCAGCTGCTTTGCTGGGGAGGCAAAACTGCTATCGCCACCCAGCATTGCAATAACAGGGGATCGGATCCTGTCTTGGGAAAGCACAATCAGTCACCTTTGGAAAACAAAGATGGTTTTAGCTTGAGATAATATGGAAGGGAGAGAGGGGGTGGGATGCAGAGAGAAAGACATGATGAGATCATTTCTTTTGAAAACAAACCACCCGGGGTAAGCTTGTGGCCACGTACACATGCACCATGGGCTGCAGGGTGCATCTCCTACATAAAAATAGATCCGGAAAATAATCAGGCCACAAGAGATGAAGAAACTTAAATGCAAGATTGCGTCAAACAGAGCCATTCCATCCTTCTTCTGTTCCAAGAAGAACACAAGAGGCACAGGCATCCCCTCCATCTATGTACCAAACAATGTCCTTTTTTTATTATTACAATAAAACAACCTTGACACAGTCATCATGGCCATAATTAAAGATAGACAAGCCAACTCCAAGCTGAAATCATCCAAAGGAGGCAATTTCCCCACTAGTGACTTATTCAATCTTCAGAGCATTACCCAGCCATCACCAAATAATAAGTTTCCTGTTGTTGTTGCTGCTGCTGCTGTTGTTGTGTCTTGTTTTTGTTGCTACTACTCTGGTGCAATGGTGGTTGAATGAATATAGAAGAATATAGAAGAAAACAGTGGTGAAATCCAATTTTTTTTACTACCGGTTCTGTGGGTATGGCTTGGTGGGCGCGATGTGGCTTGGTGGGTGTGGTTTGATGGGCATGGCAGCAGAAGGATCAGTGGTGGGTTGCCCCCGGTTCACACCAGTTCTATAGAACCGGTAGTAAAACCGGCAGGAGGCTCCACCCACTGACCCCAACATCATCAAAATGTTTCTGCGCATGCGCAGAAGAGCACATGCACACACGAGCGAAGCAAGCGTGCATGCACGGCCCCATTGCGAACCAGTAGTAAAGGTAAGTAGAACCCACTCCTGGGAAGGATACTGCAAAATCTCCATTCCCACTCCACTCTGGGGCTAGCCAGAGGTGGTATTTGCTGGTTCTCCAAACTGCTCAAAATTTCTACTACCGGTTCTCCAGAACCTGTCAGAACCTGCTGGATTTCACCTCTGGAAAAAAAGTCACTGAAGATGACCACGGTGTTACTGGAGTAGGTTTTTGAGCCTTAGAGACGAGTATTTTTGAGACTTTTTCTGATTTCATATTCGCTCCCTTCCCCTCCCATGTTCATAAACTCATCACTGGATCCCTCTAAGTGCCAATTGGTTCTTCCAGATTTTCTTCCGGGGGTGGGGGGGGGTGTACTTGGAAAAAGCAGAAATGATCTTCTAAGGGTATGGCCATCATTACTGCCTGAGTATGTAGAGCTGCCTTGATTATTTTGTAGATGCTATTTCATTGGTTAAAAAAAAACTCCTGCTGCTTTTCTCCACTCCTACTTAGATTTTAAAGATTGTGCTAATTTATAGTCCAATTCCATATGCTAAGAGACATTTACTGAGACCAATGTAACTTATTCCCAAGTAAGGAGCACAAGCTTGCAAAATTAGTCTACCAGATAATGAGTTTTCAGACTCAAAAAGAAAAAGTTCTATCAACCCCCTTCTCTTACTACAGTAATGCTCAAGTCATTCAATTACCATTACAGTTTGCATTGCTTACTCTACGAATCATTTCTTGTTGCTCTAGTGATATATTTCTGATAGTTACTATTTATTGGTATCCATAAAAATGTAATTTAAAAAAAATGGGGTGCGGGTATATGTGTGTATGTTTTTCTTGGTAGAACATGTACTTGGGTCTAGATCAGGGGGGAAATGCTCCCGGTTCGGACTGGCTCAGCCGAGTAGGTAGCGATGGTAGCGGGCAGTTCGGACAACCGGTAGCAAAAATCCCTGCCCCCGCCCCACATGCCCAGCTGAGCCACGCAATCAGAGCCTTTTCCCCCCCTTTTTTCCCTTTTAAATGGCTCTAACCAGCCAAGCTCTGTTGCCTGCTGAGTTGCCTGCTAATCAGAG
>JANHZT010000045.1:95644-108506 GCA_032468215.1 Stegonotus admiraltiensis
TGTAGGGCTTTATAGGTAAGTACCAGCACCTTGAAGCGAATCCGGAGGGCCACCGGTAACCAGTGCAGCTCGCGCAGGAGAGGTGTTACACGGGAGTACCAAGGGGCTCCCACAACAACCCGTGTGGCCGCATTCTGTACCAGTTGGAGCCTCCGGATGCACCTCAAGGGCAGCCCCATGTAGAGGGAATTGCAGTAATCCAAGAGGAAAGTAACTAGGGCATGAGTGACCATGCCAAGGGCCTCTCGGTTCAGGAAAGGATGCAACTGGCGCATCAGGGGAACCTGTGCGAAGGCCCCCCTGGTCACGGCCATCAAATGGTCTTCTAGAGACAGCCGGGAATCCAGAAGGACACCCAAGTTGCGAGCCCTTTCAATGGGGGGAAGTACCTCCCCCACCACCACTACCACTAGTTAGAGGTAATCACTTCTTCTTTTTTTTCCTATTATCTGTGGGGTAAAATAGCAGAGAGCCATTTCTGAGTAGCAAAGGAACTTTTCTATTCTCGACACGTCTCATTCATGTAAGTCTGCTAACTTTAAAGGTACATAACATACATGTTTATCCATGATAGAGACCTATTTCACATTGCTCTATATTACTCTAGAAGACACATCAATATTATATATTTGAAAGTGCCTTCAAATGAAGTTCTCCATGTTCAAGAGTGCCTGGATGTGATAGAAAAGAAGTATAATGCTAACTTCTCCCTGTTACATAATTTACATGAGTAGTTGGTGATGTTATTATTTTAAATTTATTGGCCACCAAATCCAATAGATTTTGTGCAGCACACGACACTAGAAACACCCCTATTAAAAGAGATATTGGGTTTCCATGGGCTAACTAGGTGGTCATATTTTATAAACCAGAATTACTATAGGGGAAGCCAATAGTAATAAAGAATAAATAAAGTCTTAAGTTGGTGGCAGTGCTTAACTAGCAGAATGAGCCTCAGAGGGTAGAAAGAAATTACAAAATAATTAGAGAAACATGGGGTGAAGATACGCAAGGACAGAACTAGCACATATGTTCACCATAATTTTTAACCCTGGCAATAAGAAGCTTGGTGTGAGTTAAGATTCTCTGACAGAAAATTCTCGACCTTCTTATAAAACGGTGATCTCCATGCAACTTTGAGGTTACTGTATAATGTTTTGGTTTAATATAATTATCTGTTGGATTTGGAACTGTTTTTTCCAGTGGACCTGTGTTGATAAAAACAGCTTGGCAAATATGCAGCAGTTGGCAAATATCTTGCTCTAGCTGGACAGACTTCCTCTTTTTAGCCAAGACAATATTTGGATGGTACAAATGATGTGGCTTGATGATCAGTTATGTTTAGTACCAATATTGGCTTGGATAATGTTAAAGTGTAGCTGTCAGCAGTAGAAAGAGGCCATTACTGTTCATGTGGCTGTGACCAACTGAGTGGGTCTGAACTATAAAAAGGTAATATGTTCAGTGGCTAAGACGCTGAGCTTGTCAATCAAAAGGTCGACAAGCTCAGCAGTTTGAAAGCACGTAAAAAATGCAAGTAGAAAAATAGGGACCACTTTGGTGGGAAGGTGACAGCATTCCATGTGCCTTTGGTGTTTAGTCATGCTGGCCACATGACCACGGAAATGTCTTCGGACAGTGCTGGCTCTTCGGCTTTGAAACAGAGATGAGCACCACCCCCTAGAGTTGGGAATGACTAGCACTTATGTGCAAGGGGGACCTTTACCTTTACCTAATATGCAGGCAGCCCCCTGTGTTTCTAACGCAATTCTAAGGAGGGAGGAAGGGCTGTTCAAGGTGGAAACTGATCTTCCCCACAGATCTGAGACCTTTTCTTATGGAAGGTACAGTAATTATAAGTCAACATGGATTAGAACTATTTTATTAATAATAATAATTTTATTTATATTTATATTTATATTATATTATTAAAACTCCAACATCCAGGCTCAAGGTTGACTCAGCCTTCCATCTTTCCGAGGTCAATAAAATGAGAACCCAGATTGTTGGGGGCAATATGCTGACTCTGTAACCACTTAGAGAGGGCTGTAAAAGCACTATGAAGAGGTATATAAGTCTAAGTGCTATTGCTATCTCAACGTCTCCAAGGAGGAGTTCCTAATGATGGACTGTGAGCATGTACTTAATGCATTTAAACAAAGTATTAAGTATCAGGACTTTTACCCAAGAATGTTTTCTTGAACAGTGAGATATTTACATTATAACTGTCTCTATAATTTCAGAGGACATTAACTTTGGCCATAATGTTCTGCCCACAGCAGTTCTGGAGGACCAATATAAGAAAGTTCCATATGACCTGAGTCTGTGCCCCTGTAGACAAGGGGGGCATTGAAACTACAGCTCATATCCTGTGTATTTCCCCCTCTGTAGGGACTCATAACACGCTGCCTGATTAAATATGCCAGAAATTCTGCTCACTTTTATGTACAACTACGATTGTATGGTCCAGTTTTTCTACGTTTTGTTACACTGTCTGTAAAATTAGGCAGACCACTGATGATTTCACCATGAGTTGTAATATATTACTATGCCTTGTTCGGTTTTGCTTTATTTTAATGTTTAATTTGTTGTCCTACTCCATGGACAGTATGGACATACTGAGAGGAAAGATTTTCATAAATTGTTCTGGCTGCCCAGAAGCAATAGTTTTCATTTTATATTTCTTTGTCTAATAAGAGAGTATTGTATCTGTTTTCCCATAACCAAGACTGACTGGAATGAGCCTAGATCATTGTTTCTTAACCTTGTCAACTTTAAGCTGCATGGACTTCAACTACAGAATTTCCCTACCAGCATGCTGGCCAGGGAATTATTGGAATTGAAGTCCACACAGCTTAAAACTTGCCAGAGTTGAGAAACATTGGTCTAGGTAATATCACTATTGTCTAGAGTTGAGAGGCCATAATGTGCTCTAATTCTTTATCAAATATGTCAAGTTGCAACTGGCTGTCTGAAAATATAGCACCTACATTTGTTTTCACCCCTGCTTTGTTTAGAGCTGGAGACTTCTAAGTTTTCAAAAAGGCATTATTGATGTCTAAAGTCTAAATACCCAGCCCATTTTTAGGCTAATATCACAACCCAGTATGCAAGTGGTTGTTCTATTTGGTCTACCTGGAGAATACATTTTGGTTTACTCTGCAGCTGTTCACATTCCACATTCTTTTATTATAGTTAGGGGGGAGGGGATTGTCTAAAGCCAGAACTTTCAGTTATTCAATTGCTTATTTGCTGACAAAAAAATGGCTTCAATTTATTTTTTTAAGATATACTTTAATATTTATCCTTTAAGGAATCTCATACTTATCCCAAGTACATTTTATTTAACATATTTATAACTTACCTACAATGCAGAGGATCTTGTAGTAGATTTATACTACATAATGCATTGTACTGATAAAGGAGAATATTAATAGTTCAGGGTTGAAATGAGGGGTCTTTGGTGCTCTCTGAACTTGGTTGTTTTCATGCAGACATTTCATTACCCAAACTAGGTAACATCATCAGTACTAGTAAGGAATGGCTCTCAATTTATATTCTAGTGGTTTGCCCTGTCAGTGTTGTTGGGAATTATTTTGGAGGTCCTTTGGTTGAGCTTTTTACTGTTAGCCTGTTTGGCAGTTCCTTGACTGGGACATTGTTTAGTTCTTGATTGTTGTTGGTATTAGTCTATCCATTTTGTTGGAAGATGTTGTACAGATGATCTGTTTCCTTTTTCTGCTGCTCAGGGTTGCTGCACTGTGTTTGTCTTATCTGAATAGAGTTCTTACACAAGAACAAGCCAAGTCCAAAAACACTAGAGAAGTTCTGGAAGCCTGGCACTCTGACAAATTGGCCATCAGTAGATACAATATATATAAACAATATCTACATACTCTGCAGAAGAAACAGTGAACAAGCCAAAAGGGAATGAAAAGACCCGAGCACCTCATCACCAGCAATCAACACCCAGATGAGCATAGATTAACACCAAGAGTAATCTCAGACCAACAATCAAGAAGTAACAATACCTCAGCCAAGGAACTGCCAAATAAGCTAACACTAAACAACCCAACCAAATAACCTCCAAAATCACTCCCACCAATGCTAACAGGGCTGGCCACTAGAATATAAACTGGGAGCAAACCCCACTCTTTACTAGCACTGATGATGTTCCCTAGTTTGGGTAATGAAACATCTGCAAGAAAACAACCAAACTCCGAGAGCACCAAGGACCTCTCATAATGTACAGTATTATTTTCATCAGTAAGTGCCTGGTAATATTTACCATGTAAAATATGGAGTCATTATTTTCTTTTGTTTAATGACATTCATAGTCTTCCTTTTTTGCTAACTGATGAATATTATCAATAACGTAGGTGTCTACCTCACAGAAGAAAGATGTCTTACATACTAATCTTGTATTTAATAACTGTCATAGCCATTTAACATTGGCTTGGGGTGATACAAGCTAAAATCCAAAAATTTTGAGAACTCAGGTTCTTTATTCTTATTTTTTTTACATACACATACACACCTGCATGCCTATACATACACCATAAACTACGAAACTGCCAGAGAATTTATGTATAGCCTAAGTGATGCCATTTTAATTTTGCAGTACAAAGGGAAAGCAAACTTGCATGTATTTGAAGATTGGTGCGGAGGAGCTGTGGGACATCTAAGGAAGAATCTGCATTTCCCCCTATATCCTCATGTGAGTATAATCTATTCTCCAAAAAGATGCCAGTTCTTTATAGCGTCCAAGAGAGTGTGTCTTTTCTTTTTCTATGCAGTAAATATTCTTAAGCACTTCTGAAGTGAATTTACATTTTGTTAAATGCAATTTGGCTTTATCTGAATGATAGTGAATGCCAGTAATATCTTTCATGTAATAGTATTTTTCATTCATTCAATCATCCACAGCATTTGTAAACTGTTCCTATCATTTTGATTCTTTGTATACAACAAAGCAAGAAAAATCAAAGTGTACAAAAGTGGAATTATCACAGCCAGTCTTTTCTCTCGGATCCCATCATGATTTGGGCTACATGTTCTCCTAATTAAAGATTGCGCTGTCCAGAAATTAATGGAGTTGCAGTTCAGTACAACCTAAGGACAGAAAATTGAGTAAAATGTAGTCTATACAACTTTCTGTCCCTATGATTGTAGCCAAATATGGGAACACTCACAAAATTAGAATCTGATATGGGAAGTTATAGTAGTGTGGGAAGATCAGCAGTACAATAGAAACTCCCACTTGACTTCATTTATTCTTATAAATGATGCCTTTAGATTCTTACAATAGTCACTTTGCTGGATGAGTGAATGAATTTTATAGCCAAAGGCCAGCAATGTAAAAGAGCTTAGAAGAGGAAAACACGAAGACAATAGTGCGACACATAATAAAGCAGACAGTAACACTAAAGTAATAGGACATTATTTACTGTATCTGGAGAGAAAGTTTAATTGGCATTCCCTCACTCTGCTGATGTTTTGTGTAATGCTTTGAATTTGCACAATACATAGGAGAAGCTCATATATATAAATTCTGTTTTCTAGTGTGCTATCACAGTGAATACAATTGGATAGCATTTGTCCAACATTCCACTTTCCCACTGTGAAGTGGAATGTTACATGCAAAGAGCCTCTTTTTTCCTTTCTAACTTTTAGACTCGTACAACAGTAAAAAAGCTGGCTGTGTCACCCAAGTGGAAAAATTACGGGCTACGTATTTTTGGCTACATTCATCCCTTCAAAGATGGTGAGTACAATAACTTGTCCTTCGAGGGCAGACCTTCCTTTCTGGAGTGTAGGTAGCCTGCCAGGACAGGAAACAAATTTAAATTTCAACTTTCTTATTAGCTAAATTCTCTTTCCTTGTCTTATAGGAGATTTTCAGTTTTCTGTAGCTTCGGATGATAATTCTGAATTTTGGCTCAGCTCTGATGAGACCCCAGCCAATATACGTCTGGTGGCGTTTGTGGGCAAGGTGGGAAACTTTTGATAATAAAATGATGATAAAGGTGTCGTAGCAGCTTTCCATGGGTTGATGTGCTTCTTACAGACTTCTTACAAACGGTACCATTTGGCACCATCTCTTTGGTTCCTTGCTGAGAGAGTTAAATGTAAATGAAACTGTAGTGTTGCCACTGGGAGACATATAAACTTTGAACCAACTCAGCTGTGAGTTTTACATCTGGAGGCTGCATAATTAAAACCTGGATGTATTGTACAAAATTCAAATGTGTGTGTTTGAGGGTCTGTTTGAAATTCTCTCATGTTGCAATAGTGATATTTTATATGCAAGCCCCCTTCTGCTCCTGCGGTTCACAGCTTGAGCCCATTTGGTTTCTTCACTAACACTGCCTTGCATTGTAGGTCTCTTGTCTATGGCTATAGCACAAGGTTTATGCTTATTTCTCTCAGTTCATTTAGAGTGAAAATAGAGTTCTCATTTCCATACTATGTATGGAGAGTCTATTTACCTCTATGTTAGAGAGTAAAGAAATGCTGGAAATAAGACATGTTTTCTCATATAAAGGAGGAAATTTGCAGTTTGATTTCAGGCAAAATGCTTTGGTTTATTGAGTTAGTTAATTAGTTATTACATTTATTTATGCACTGCCAAGCTCCCAGATTCTGGATGATTTACAAATTAACTATCATAAAAGCATCATCTAAAATCCCAAACAATTACTCTGTCCAACTGCTAGACCAAACCATCATAACCCAAAACACCAATCAAATAAAAATAAAGCAGGAGCCCAGTGTCACCAAAAAAAAAAGTTTACTAAAGCATACATTATTTTGTAAAAGGTGATTAAACAAAACAATTCTGGCAGATTGGAGGAAAATCTGAATTAGATCGTTAAAGTTAAATTATTCCATAGCATTAAGGCCACCAGAAGACAGCTTCTGGGTCTGTGACCCCTTGACTTTGTCAGGGGTCAGGGCCCTCAGCATCTCTTCCCTACATGCATCTATAGGTTGGGGAGCATCAAATTAGGAGAGGCAGGTCCTCAAATAACTTAAAGCCAAGTCACAAAGGGCATTACAGATTAAGGGAGGGAAATTGGATTGGCTCTGGAAAACTAACAGTAACCATAACATCATATTACAATTCTCACTAACCAGGCAACTGCATTTTTACCAATTGAATTTTACAGATGGAGATAACTCCCAGATTATAGCCATTTAATTGTTGGGTGTGATCATATGGTAAGGTTTCTTTACCCAGGAAAGACTGCAGATTGCACACCAATTTAAGATGGACAAGAACTCCTCTGGTCCTGGTGTCTATCTCTTGTTCTAGTAGGACCTGAAGGTTTTCAGGAAATTGCCTATGCCACAGATCTTCCTCTTCAAAGGGGAGTGTAACCTCCTCAGATCTGTTAAAGGATCAGAAATAAAGGAGGATTCAGTCTGAGCTATGAAGTCCTTTATAGCATGAAGCACCTCTGATCTGGCTAGGATGAATTTATGCAACTGGGTGTCGTCATCAGTGGCTGTTGAAGGACCTGAAACCTAGGAGGGCATATATCTAGCAGAATTATATTGCCTTCTTCACCTGATCAGGTTTTAGTGATGCATGTTGAGTCTGCCCATTCATGTGCTACCAGGTCATGAATGAAAGAGGTCTTGTTATGAACAAACTTGATATTTACTAAGACACCCAGAAGTCTAACCTTCAGGTTCAAGGGTGAATACCTGGGAACAAATGGAAATCTGCACCAAATTGAGCTTCCTCTTTTTCCTGTAACAGACAACCCATAACCTTTTGTGAAATCTATCTCTTCATGTGACCCAAGCAGTTGGGCATCCTATTAAAATCCATTCATACTGTGAACACTTTGTTGTTTTGGGGGAAAGTAGCATAAGAAGCATTAAAAATGTACAAAATAACTTCAGCAGAGAAATCTTCAACGTTTGTGAATTTTAGCTCATCTGTTCAGCTTTAAAATGTTTGAAAACAGCTAAATAAGTGCTTCTGCCCCCATGCTGTCAACAGTCCCTCTGTAGTTTTTTCTGAATTTAAGAAAAGTGCATTCCTGTGCATTTACCGACACAAATGTAATGGACAGAGAGAGAATTAATGCAACTCCTTAGGCTATTTTGATTTCTACAATCGTAGCGCTGTTTTGCTGTTCAGCAAAATCTGTATCTTTGACAGAAGCAGCAAAGTTATGATAGAGGCCTCAAGAACTGCTCATTCAATATTACTGGTGTGCTTATACGTTAAATACTAATGGCATGTTATACCTTATATGGAATCAGCAAAAGATTTCAAAGAAAAGGTTGGATCTTTGAAATAAATCCAGAGTTATCTGACTCTGCCCTTAACCTGGCTTCTCACAAATAGGATTTTTTTTTATCTGGAAACCTAAAGGGTATATTTTAAGCAGTTAGAGAATTTGGTAATACCTGCTATATAATGTTTAAAGATGGAAATGCGCATTGTCTTTTATTTGAACAGAATTCTCACACACAATGAGAATGGTGTTCCTACTTTATCCCCTAGTTACCAGAACTATTATACCTGGCTGCTTTAGTCTAGCCACTCCTGGTCTAATGCCTTCAGGAATTGCATCTCTCCAACTTGCAGCCAGCAAGATCAAAGACACATTTGGACAACACCAGCTGGGGCTAGGCAGATCCAAGCAAAGAAATGACTTCAGGCAAAAGTTTCCTATGCTTGGAGTTATGATACTTCTCTAGGATTCCTTATTCCAACCAAGGGTAGGAGAGGAATAGAGGAATTTGCAAAAACTCTTAGTTACTTTCACAATTGTTTTAAGAAGCCAAGAAAGACTGGGTTTTTTTTAATAGCAATGTGAGCAAAATGTTTTTGTGCCAGAAAAAGATGTGAAAGGGGTAAACTACACTTCCTGCACTATTTTTTTTCAGCCCTGAATTAAAGCCTCTGAATTTGCTTGTCAGTAAAGAGCAAAGAGAACTCTTGGGAGAAAAACACATACAAATACTGTATGTATGATTAATAGCTTGGTTCTTAAAAAATTAGGAAGTAGGCAATCGCTAGGAACACTCTTTCAAGACAGAGAAGTTTTCATATGAAATTGATCAGATTTCATTTCTGTTTTCCCTTCTTCTGAACGTGTGTTTTTATTGCTTATCTTACTTATATTTCAAAGACTGTCTCTCAAACACTGGGAAGTTTTGGAATCCCCAGGGTGTACCAAACAGATTTATAATCTCTGCTTTTGACATTCTGTTAACAAATTAAAGCAACACAAAATTAAATCTTCCTTTATGGTCGTATTTTAAACTTGCATGGCCAAGTTCCAGAACAGCCATACTGTAGTTTCCTCAATGTGTATTTGTAATGGATGCTCAAAGGCGAGGCTTAAAACTTGCACATTTATACCCCCTTTCACATATAAGGAATACCCAGACCTAGGATCAATGCCACATCCCTGTGTTATGAGAACACTTTGGAACCTTCTGAAGCTATCACCAGCGGAGATTATTAACTTGCAGCTTAGTTGTTACTTCATAACAAATGCTTCAAAGGCAGTTTCATAGCTTTTCCTCTGGGCGTTCAATTGCTCTGCCTCCCACCCCCTTGATATTTTCCTCTCCCGAAGCCAACATGCTGTACTGCCCTCTCACCCCACTCCCCATTTTCTTTAAAAGTAATTGGAAAAGCAGAGTTGTTGTTACTTTCACAAAGCTACCATTTTTATTCCCTCCCCATAAATGCAAATACAAAGAGGGAAAAATGAGATTGGGAGGGATAGGATGCAGGCTAGAGCCTTGATTTTCTTGTAATTTCCATACTGTTCCATCTTCTATGATTCCAGCTCTAGGTAGCAGAGATGGGAATGCTAACAAAGACACAAGTGAATTTTTAAAAAAATCATTTGTGGGGTGAAACTGGGACAGCGCCTTTAGAAGAGGAAAAAGTTGTAGCTTTTAAGTAGTTGTAAAGTTACAATTACTTTTATCTCAGGCATTATTTATTTTTTAGTTTTTTTATCCAGCTTTTATTACTTTCTATATAACTCAAGTCAGGAAGCATACCTAATACTCCTGCCAACTCCTGTTTTTCCCACAACAGCAACCCTCTGTGGTGAGTTGGGTTGAGAGAGAGTGATTAGCCCAAAATCATCCAGCTGGCTTTCATGCCTAAAGTGGGATTAGAACTCACAATCTCCTGATTTCTTGACCACCTGCTCAACCACTACAACAAACTGACTCACACTATTATAGAGATCGGAGGCCCTATCATAGGACAAGCTAACCATTTTTGTATTATCACAGAAGTGACCGGTTGCAAGCCGTTCTTGTTTGATCAATCCTTTTCGGTCTTGCCTATTTGCAAAAGCCAAGCCTGTCTGAATTATATAAGTGCTTGAATAGGATAGTATCAAGAGATCTCAGTAGGTGAGATTGGAAAGAAAAAAAATAAAAATAAAATACTGGAAGAAGGCAATAGTAACAAATTTCTCCGAGTAGCTGCTTTTTTAAGCAGAAGATGTCAGTTATCACTAATGAGGTTATTAGGAAACATCCACACTTTCTATTTCTGCAAAAAAATGAAACAATATCTTCATTTCTCCTTCTTTCCCCTCCTTCTTAGCTGGGCTCTGAGTGGACTGCTCCAGGAGAATTCACGAAATTTAGCTCTCAAGTCTCGAAGCCAATCCGGTAGGTGCTTCCGCCATGTCCTTCCATTTTTCATTTTGACGGATAGACTGATCCTAAGAATTAAAGGAAGAATAATTCACTTCTTTTGAAACTGACAAAGGAGAGCAGCCAAGTCATGAATTGGAAGAATGGCTTTTCATTTTTCTTCAGGCTGGTTTGTTTTTGCTTTCATTCTCTCCACTAAAATCTGTGGAAGTAGAGATTACTGTAGCCTCAAGAGTGCATAATCCATGGGCTCAATCTGAAATCATTTAACAGAGGTAAGTTGAACTTTTGAATTGATAAGTCCTAGGCCAGCCACAAAGCACTGTGTTTCAGTTCCAGTTGCCGATGAGATCTGGGATCTCCAGAACAGATTCAACCCAGCAGAGAATCTTGTTCTCTTTCTTCAACCACTGTTCTGAATTTCCCAATTTTCTCACAGTCCCCTACTCAAGCCTCTAGGAACTGATGCTTAGAGGCTCTAAAGGAGTCTGTCCAAAGGACTCTTCCCAACAAGTCATGCAAAAAGCGTATTGCAGAAAGTCTTCATGTGTATGTCAGTATATTATATCAGAGTCCCTGTAATCTGCCCCCACTCAGCTTCTGTATTGAACTAGATCCATGAGATGGACAGAACTGGCCAGTTGAAGCTCTTGCCCAAAAAGAGTTGCTCTGAACTTCTGAACCCACTATGGAGCAGGGCTTGCTCAGTAATAGCACTGGGCTTACCTAATGCTATGAAACCACATCTTTCTCCTTCCTTGCTTCCTTCTATTTTGCTGATAATTGCCAATTGCCAGCTGAAAGCAGAGTAGCAACTGACCTGGTTTCTGTTGTTTGTTTTGCTAACAGCAAACAACTGAAGTGCTATTTTTATATTATTATTATTATTATTATTATTATTATTATTATTATTCACGCAGTCAGCCAGATGTTTAGACTGGATTTGGCATTTTTGATGGTGTTTAAATGCTGATGATGTTTAAGTGGTACTCCAGATGTTTTAGGACTGCACCCAAGATGCCTATCACTATTGGTACTATCTTTGCTTTATTTTGCTATAGTCATTCTATTTGCAGGTCTTTTTATTTTGTGACTTCTTATTATTTAATTTTCTGAAAATTGAGTTATGTCAGTTAATTTCACTGGCTGTAGATGATTATCTTTTGACCCAACTTTCTTGACCCAAGGCCAGTTTTAATCCAAGTTCACAAAGCAATTTGCTATGTTCTCATAACATTGTAGTTCCAATCAAATAAATCACACCACAACTTAACACGATAGTCTTGCTTACATGGTGTGCTAAGATTGTACCTAAATTTCGACAAACATTGAACCGTAAACTGTTCATCCTCATTTTAGGCTGTGCAAACACAAGTTGTCTCTCAAAGCTGCTTAAAATGGCAATTAAACATACTTTTCCATTAGACTTTTCCCTTTTCTTACTATCTGTTCTGTATCTTCTCTGTTTCCTTTACTGTCTTCTCCTTTCTCCCTGTTTTACAGTAAGGCCAGTCACTTTGAAGTTAAGCTACTTTCTGTCAAATTAGAAGTCTGACAGCTTCATTCCCATTGTTTTTATTCTTCTTTCAGTGAAGCTGGCAACTCTCTTATGACTGCGTCTTCTTTTGCTCCATCAGTTCATTGTCAAGCTGGACCTCTTTTGGCATTTTGCTGAAGAGGTGTTTCCCTTATACACAAAATCCTGTATCCTGTCAACAGAAAAACACAGGCCATTTGAGTAAGTGGGTGTCCTTAGAAGGTCTCTATTCTGATTCATACAGTGCATCCTGTGAAGGAAATCTGTAACTGCCCAAGGCAGCCTTTTCTACTGTAAAACAGCTTTTACCTTTAGGAAGCTTCTCCTAATGTTTAATCGACATCTTTTTGGAATCTTCAGTCATTAGTTCTAGTTCTCTTTCTTCTCATGGCAGAGGTACCATGTCTCCTGTCAATAACTTATTTTCACATATGGTAAAATGGCCGCAGTTGTAACTCAGTGTGAGGCAGAGGCTAGAACTTAAGATTCAAATTGATCCTCAGCCATGGAAATTCACTACTGTCTTTGGGGAAGTCACTTTCTTTCAGCCCATTGTACCTCACATATTGCTTGGGGGGAGGGGAGGTAAAATAGGTTTGTTTTGTTTTGCTTTGCTTTGCTTTGCTTTGCTTTGCTTTGCTTTGCTTTGCTTTGCTTTGCTTTGCTTTGCTT
>JANHZT010000045.1:115184-126284 GCA_032468215.1 Stegonotus admiraltiensis
AATAACCTGTAAATTTTGGATATGGGATTAAGCACAAAAGAATTGTAACCGATCGACACACTTTCTGTAATTGTAATGGATGATGGTTGTTTTATGTTTTGTCTTGTTTAAAAATAAAAAATTCTTCCCCCCAAAAAAATTGAACCACAAATAGGCAAAGTTTTGAATATATATGATCAATGACTAAGCAGAGTATTTATGTCTAGGCCCTATTCTTTCTCTTGAACCTCCTCCTTTCCTGCTGTCCAGGTGAAAAGTGCCTCTGCCCCAGGAAGCCCTATAAGCCGTTGTAGCTGTGAGCAAGCAGATGGTGGGAGGGAGCAGGCAGGCAGGCGGGCGGCCACAAAATAAGACATCCCCAAAAATAAGACCTAATGGGTCTTTTGGTCCAAAAAAACCTATTAAAAATTATAAGGTCTTATTTTTTGGGAAAACATGGTAATAGTATCAGTAAGGATTATGTTAGGTACCATGATAATACATTGCTGGAATATGTGGTAGGGAGGTAAACTTTTTTTTTAGCCTCACTCAATCTCCAGTGTTGGATGCCTCAGCAATCTTTAAAGGTTATATGTTTCTGCACATAAGACAGCAGGCATGTGAGCAAATATTGCTATTCAATCTTTAGCATTTATTCAGCTCATTTCAGGCATTCCCAATATTTCTACAATAACCCTTCAAGGCAGGCCTTATAGCTTAAATTAAAAGGATAAAAAAAAAACTTGAGGCCGGAAATTGGGGCTTATCAAAAGGACATTTGCTAAGTTTAGGGCTGGGATAAAACCACTGTCATTTAGATCCCAGCTGGTACACTTAATCCTTGCACTACTACCTCTTATCTTTATCTTTTGTTACATCCACTATTCCTAAGCCCATGAAAATACAAATAGTTATGACAAGCTTATGCAAGTTGATGAATTGCAGCATTTTTCTCTGAAAATAGAAAACATGGATGTACTTTACATTTAAGAAAAGGGGAATGACCCTTTGAGCTCTTTCCTATTAGCCTGTAGGGAGTTGTGGTATTATTCATTATTCCTGTGATGAGACTGTCTGTTCAGTACCTCTGTGTAAAGAGAGACCGAAGTGTATAGCTAATAGGACATCTATTCTGCAGTCTTCCTTTATTCCTGGGAACACACAAGGCCTCTTGTTGAACAGTCCATATGAAACAGGATCAATGGCAGCTTATTTCGTCAGTTTCATAGGTTCCTTCCCACACCTCTTCAGTCTCTAGTCTGTGCTACCAATGAGAATTCCTTCAGGTCCTGTAAAGCTGAGGCTATAACCTCTTTCCCTTTTTTTCTCTTCCCACCTAGTGTCCTTTCCTCCAGGCGCTACTACTTTGAGCTCCTCCATAAGCAGGATGACCGTGGATCAGACCATGTGGAAGTGGGTGTAAGTAAATCCCTACAGATTATTTTCCCCATCAGGTACAACAATCCGTTAAGAAAATCAAATAGCTTTTTAAAAAAATAGCAATAACTCTGACTGCCAGCTTTTGGGTTATTGACTCAATATATTGTCATTGAATACATATTTATATTGTACAAAACTGCCACAGCCCCAAAAGCATTTCTGACAGAAAATTAACTGAACTTTCATTAACGTAGGCTATTGGAGGTATGAGTTGAAAAACAACCTGTCCATGTTTATCAGATCAATGTTTATCAGATAAGACAAGCATAAGGAAGGGTTTTTTCCCCCTTAACTCCCTTAATTGGGTCTATAGTAAAACAAAGAATAAGGGAGAAAGAGATAAATCCCATCTTCTCATGCTTGTAATGGAGATCGGGAAGGGTTTCCCCCACCCCCCTTCAGATTAATTGCAGTCTTCTCTGGGGAAAATGGAGAGAGTGAGAAAGAGTTCCCAGCTGCTAATTTCTTAAACACTTTTATTCGCAAGATAAAATGTCTCAAAAAAACCAGGCTCATTTCCTTGCCTCTTAGTCAAGCTGTATTCCTTTTGTATAAGGCTTCACTGCACCGCAGGCTGCTGAAGGTGAAATATTAGTCTTTTTAAAAAAAGAGGCTCCATTTCTAAATTAAAAGGAAGAATAGCCACTCAGTGTAAATGCTCTTCCCTCCCAGGGATTGCCTGTACCTACTGTGAAGTCTTTCTCAAAGGATTTTGGATCATCCTGGGAGGTGTACCACCCAGAGAACAGGCAATGGGGGAGATGCTCCATGGGATTGTCTTTGGTTTAACATCATATATACCATCCTTTGGCTGCTCCAAGAGCTGAAAAGCACCTGGGCCTGTAAAACTATTATGAGGTGACTTGCCTGGGTCAATATTAAATTTGACAAATGAACAGCACACGCCCTATCTAAAAGCAAGTATATAAAACAAGCAGATAAACCCAGACACATTAATGCTTTTGATACTTTTCCACAGTGTCCAAATGCTTGTCAATTATTCTCAAGGTGCCCTCCCAGAATTAAACATAGCAACACGAAATATTGAACCTATAAGAGCAGGAAAGGGAAATAGATTTTTTTAGGGAGAACTCAAAGTAACTGGAACTGCTTTGTGTTCAGATATTTCAAATGGAAGCATCACAAACAGAACGATAGCTCTAGGAATATTACCTTCAATACCAGTTCTCTGAATAACCCACGTTCTATTTCTTATGTATGAACTCTATTTAGAGGATTCTCGGATACATATTATTTTAAGGTATTCCCTGGAGGGAGATGAAATTTTGTTGAAATGATGCTGCCCTTACCCTAAAGGCAGTGTTATTCTGAAACCATTTTCCATCTCCAGAGCAGTTTTGCTATTGTTTGTCATTTGCTTTGTTTAAAAAAAGTGAACAAATAATATTGAAACCATAAAATTGTATAGATGGCTGTCCTACCCGCTTCCTGATATTAATATTCGCATTGCTATTTAGAATACTGTATGTAATATTTGCATTTTGAACTACAAAAGATGAGTTCATATGACAGGCAGAAGATGGGAAGCAAATACTTTTTTAGTACATTTATAGAAACACTTAGCTTACATTCTTTGAAAGGAAATAATAATACATTCAACAGAAGGATAAAGGATTTGACTGCAAGTCAAAAAGCACTGACACATCACCCAAGAGAATAGTATTGCCTTTTCCTACAATGCCTGGATCATTTCTCTCTAAAAAAAAACAACCTTAAATTTGGGGGTAGGAAGAAGATCCATGTTTGGCTCTGCAGATGTAGATTTATGCCAATGCTCAAGTTTGGACTTCTCAATGTAAACAAAATAGATTCTATTCACAGTATTTACTCAAACTTATCAGTCTTTTATTAAGGGAGACGTTTTGTTTTCAAATTACACCCTCAATGCACCTTGAAGGAAAATTCCATAAAGTTCCTGTGAAATAGGATTTGCACTTGTTTTTAGTGAAGAATTGCAGCCATTATATTATCTGCTGTCCCATTCATAATATGGTACCATGGAGACAAACATTGGGTCAGATGATTGAAATATTCATGGGTTCTGAAGTGGAATGTATACGTGTGTGTGTGTGTGTGTGTGCGCGCGCACGCGCTCCCTTACATTAGTTATTAAGTAGTCGATCTTATTTTGTTGTTGGCTTGAAAAAAAATATAAATTAGCTAGATCCATGGGAAAGCTGCAGTTTTAAAATTGGTGACTCTTAACAACATTAATGTTGTAAGTTTGGATAGATATCTACATTTGCTACAATTGCGTTCAATCAACTTTATTCACATCTGAACATGTTTGCGTTATATTTTATGTATTATACTTGTGTGATATAATCTGTAGTTTCAGTGGTAAACTTTATTACTTATGAATATAAATGTATGCAAATTGAAGGACTTCTCCTGTTTCTTTCAGTGGCGAATTTTCCTTCCCAGCTTCAAGTTTGAAGTCATTGATTCCCCTTACATCTCACTCTATACAGGTAAAGATTCTCTGAAGCCCTGAAAACCAATTCCCCCCTGCATACTAATAAATAGGATTGCAGTGTTTATAGTTAATGAGGACAGTATGCAAAAAAGTGAGGGGCCAACTGTATGTACTGCCTAAAAGATCTTGTATTCTGATTTTTTTTACCCTTGTATTGAACCCTTGTATGCCAATTTTGTAGCATATAACATCATTGTGATAGGTGAGAGGATCATCTTTTCAGTATAATTGGTGTTAAGAAATGTTGATCAGCACAGGATAGCAGAAATCCTAGAGAAATACATAGGATCCCTTTTCTTAGGCAGAGGGGCAGCTTTGCCTCTAGATCTTCCATCAGACAATAAGAGAAGAAGGCATAAAAACTGAACTTTGTTTAGCAGTCTAAGGATCATCTTTCAATTTTATTGGATTTATTATTTTTATGCATCATATAAAGCCTTTCCTATGTGTTCAAGCTTTGTTGATTAAATATTGGGGGGGGTGTTTCCAAATTGCATTATATTTTGTTACTTTCTGAAACTGTTAGTCAGTTTGATTAATTTTGTTGTTTTGCTGTTTGTATTATTGCTTGATTTTGTTAGTTCATTTTTCTCCAATCTTTTATCATTTTAATTGTGTAACCGCTGTGTTTTTATTACTATTTCATAATGCTGCTCTTTATAGAATATGTAAATTGCAAGAGAGGCCTCAAGGTGGAATAGAAATCTTCTAGATAAATTAATTGAATATATTTTTCCTGAAATTTTTCCTTCATAGTCATTTTTCTAAGAACTTTACCAGCTCTTTTATTAATACTGTAGAATGTTGGCTTCCTTTCTCTGCTGAGCTATCGACTTGCACTATAGCCTTTTTTCCAGTCACTCTTCTAAAACTACATCTTTGAAAAGTCCTTCTACAAGTTCATTCTAGAAAGGGAAAAAGTGCTTGATTGTCTTTTGTACAAACTTTAAATGATTGGACTAACTCCCTTATGGGCATATAGTACAACTGGATAAACAAATAGAATATTTGTTTATCCAGGGATAGAAAGATATTTCACTTTTCCTTTTGTAAGACAAAATTAATTTGAAGGGTATACATTATCTAAAGTTATTTAATTAACCTTGCATTCAATCAGTCTTCAATTTCTTTTGATACCTTTGATTGCATCTTCTGAACCTAGTACAAAATAGTTGGACTGCTGTTCCCTGTGTGGGGATTAAATTGAGGATTTCTGAGGTCAGAAACTGAGAAGCCCAAGGCACATATCTGTCGAACTGCAGGAAGGGTAGGAGAAATGTGCTGGAATTAAACCACAGTGGATATGATAAGAAACTGCACCTTCATGTTGATTGAGGGCAATCAACAGTTTTAATAACATCTTTCTAATATGCAGCGGGGATTAATATATGGCATAACCATGCCATATCATGTGTCTTAGACTCTTTAGCTGAGTCTAATTCACATTAAGCTGTGTCAACTCATGTCTAGAATCACTGCTGGTCTCTTGTCTATGAATCTGGCAGCATGTTTATGAAGCTGTGAGTACGCTCCATAAAATAATACCAGATGGATCTAGCATTTGAGCTATGAAAGGCATTTAGTTACCGTCTTTCACAAATAAAAAAGGCACTGTAAAACAACATGAAACGTTGATGCTTCGCATAAAAGCAAAAGTGTATATGTGTAATATCTCTCAGGGAGCAGTATATATATAAATAGAATACTTTCTAGGAGCATCAGAAGCTTCTAGGCACTTTTTTGGTCCCTGGGCAAAAAGAGAAGAGGCTTGTATGAAAGCCCCCCCACCCTCCAGCAAATGTCCATCAGATGATGCTTCCTAAACTGAATTATGAACAGCTGTCTTGTAAGCAAGGATGGATAGTGCCAGATTTAATTAAATCTATAGATCTTCCACTTCCTGCTCATAACTTGGTCTGGCAGCAGGAGGCGCTTGATGAATAGATTTCTGCCTGGCACTCAACACACAAGGTGCCTATAATTAAGTATCCAGCAGAAGGTGTAGATAAAGCAGAGGGCTTGTGTAAGAAGTACGGGGGCATGACTGGCGCACAAGGGATCAGGGCAATTGGGGTATTGACAGAAGTGCCTGTAAGATAGATGGGCTGTGAGGGAACGTTTCCTTCTGGAGACATCAGTCACTGTGAATTTTCGCCTCTGTCCTGTGGTCTACGTCTACCACTCCATGAAAAGTGATTTTCTTGGTATCTCATTCTTTGCCTGAAATTCCTTCCTTTGCCCCCCGCCCCCCCCGCCCCCCAAAAAAACAAAAAACCAGGAATCATTGCATATGGACCTATAAGACAAGGGGAGGAAAAGAGTAAAATATTACCATTTAATATTTAATATATTTTAACCATTACACAGACATCACTGGCATAATTTTTGCACTTGATCATTCTTCAGCTGTGTCCAGGGATGACTAAAATAAGCTTTTGTGTAGATGTATTCCGTACAGGGAATTCATGTAATTCTCACTGCAGATTTTATTGTATTTGTATTATGTTTTTCAAAATTTATGAAGCAGTTTAGGGATAACAACAGCAATAATGCAGAAATTAAGCCCAATTGCAAAAATGGAATCAACAACTCGCATAAAAATCAAGAAGCAGCTCATCAGTCAGTAACTTCAGAGGCAGTTAGAATAAATGGGAGGTTATATTTCCCAAAGCAGACTATAATAAGGAAGGTTGTACCTCATTACTCTATATTATTAGAGAAGTGCCTATCTAATGAACTTTTCTAGCCTATCTCATAGTATGGAGAAGGGCAAGGCTCTTGCTACCTAAAAACCAGATTAGTAACAATACAATTCTTGATAGACCAGTATCATTTCCTGTCTTTAGGTTGTCTTAGTTGAAAGACAGGTAATAGTAACTTTCTAGGAAGGCAAATCTCATGTAGGAGATTTGTTTTGGAAAACCCCAAAGCATTTAATAACAATAGCTATATTTAATTATGTAATTTAGCTGCCAGATACAGGCGAGAGGATGGATATTGTGGATGCTATCACAGACTTTGCTGCCATTTAGCATCTGGAATTACTCTCCTTGAGGGTGGAGTATGGCCACAGATAGCAGTCATTTCCTTCTACTCTGCCTATCTCCTCAAGCTACTCCTGTCTGGCTATTTATCCCTCTCTGCTTTTTCCTTTTGCAGCATTACCTGTTTAATCTTTTGAGCCTATCTATTTGCTGTCCCTGACCATTTTTTTTTTAAATAATGCTTGCTAAAAGAAAAAAAGAAAATTTTTGAATTGTAGCACCCATTATTATTTGCAAAGCTTTGATCAAAAAGAGTCTAAACATTTAGAAAGAAAACAGCCAGCAAGCATGTATGGAAAAATGCGAGACAACACAACAAAACTATGTTGTAGTTAATTTGTACCAGCTATTCAAGAGAGATTTCCATGGGAAAGTTGGTGAAGCAATTGAAGTGCAGACTAAGTGACAGGCACTCTTGTCCTTCTGGTATCGTGCTTTCCCTAACACATCATTACATCTTCAGTGTAACTGGAGGTCTCTAAATAGCTGCTCTCTTTTATATATATCAAACCTAAAATCTATGGGTAATAATGATACTATTTAGAATACATTAAAGCATTATCCTCATATTTCTATTATATACAGCTAAACAAGTATATAATCCTCTTAATTGTCATGGCACAAAAACAGAGCAAAGTGTCCTTTTTATCAAGCCCAATACAACTAGGCAAGACCAAGGAAACAGAAAATGTGCAGATTTCAGTAAAATATCTTTAATGCTAGTCAGGAGTAACTACAGAAAGTTGGACAATTCCTGCGTCAATCTGTAGTCTGTTTATTGAGGCAGAATCTCTTTATGTCATTTGAAATACTTGTAAAAATTCATGACAGCTTGGCTATGTTGTGATTTATGAGATAAGGTACCAGTAAACTTCTCTTCTGTCTTTTGATAATGTCTACCCACTTTTATATTTCTTTTCCACCCACCTCACACCCATTCCCAATATCTCATATCTTTACATCATGATTGAAATTTCTGGCCAATCTTTTTGGCTATTCTGAAATCTAATAATACAGATTGTGATTTCCAGCTGTAAGTTAATGTAAACTGTATTGTCTTAGAGGTAAACTTGAAAACAAGTGAAATATTATTACCACTGCTTGTTTTTAGTGTGATCCAAACATGCAGATGATTGCTTCTGTCCTGAATTCTCAAGGTTCCTTCTTCTCCTGCTGGGTTGGAAGATGGTGTCACCACATGGAATTAGAAGTGAGCAAACCATGGTACTCAGTTGACATAGGAATCTAGCCAGAAGATGGTCTCCTATTTATCTGCAGCTGTAGCAGCTTCTTAGTATTGATCTGGATGAAAACCTTCGCTAAACAGATATGATCTTAACATCCATGAGGCATCTTTTTATAAAGAAGAGTGAAGTGACCTCTATTTTTCAGGGCTTCAAAATACATGGACTTTGCTCTTCGGTGATAGCCCTGAAATTCCCAATGTGACCTTTATTTTTGTGTCATTAACAGCTTGTGATATTGTATAGCAATTTAGGTCACTGCCCCAAAGGGGCAAATTAAATTTATATTTCTGTACTGTTTACTCCATGTTGCCTGATGGAAGGCCTGGAATCTAGAGACACACATTAGGCATTCAAATTGAATTCACATTAGCTTCACATCCGATTCAGAGAATTAGATTGGGGTTACTTTCATGTTATGAAAGTGTAGTTTCTCACTATAGCTAAGAAACCTTTAATCAAGGCAAGTGCTAAAAGCTTTCAGAATTGTTTTCCATAGTATTATTATGCATATTTCTTTGGTTTGGTTTGGTTTAATATGGCATTGTGCTGTCAAAGTTAGTGCCTTGTTGAGCAAACATTTTCAGAAATAAGCTAAATAATTGTGGTCCTGACTACAATTACTTGAAGGTCCTACTCTCTGGCTCTTGGAGCTGGACATCCACTGGATCTTATTCTTTGATATATCCTATCGGTAACCAGGCAACCAATTCTCAGGCCTCTCACCTTCTCTCTGTGTGTTTGAAACAGTGATGAATGAATCAGACCCTTTTCAGCCTGGATATGATAACACAAATGCCCATCCTATCCTGCTTTCTTATGAGTTTGAAAATATTCTGAGGCTTGCTTAGAATATGTATTTTAAACTGATTTTTCTCCAAACCATTCCTTTGAAGTCCTCCCCCCCCACTTTTTTTTTTCAAGTATGATGCACCTTTTGAACTGAATATTGTGCTGGCTCATTTAAGGAATCTGAAGAGGTACAGGCCAGGACTGTTCACAAAAAAATGCCCAACATTCAGTCTTCAAGCCCCCCATCCCAAGTGCCAGCCCGGAATGGGACAACTCACCACAGCCAAGTCACCATGGTTTACTCACCGTGGGCCAATTCACCATGGGACAAGTCACTGTGGGACAATTCAACAATTCAATTTAATTATTTAAAATAATTTTTTTTAAAATTCATTTTTGTCATTCATATTTTATTTTGTCCCTCCTTTGCAGAGTTGGGTTTCAGCAGGTTCTGACCAGCTCTGGAGAACCAGTAGTGGAAATTTTGACTAGTTCGGAGAACCGGTAGTAAAAATTCTGACTGGCCCCGCCCCCATCTCTTCTATGCCTCCCAAGTCCCATCTGACGGGGAGGAAATGGGGATTTTGCAGTAACCTTCCCCTGGATTGGAGAGGGAATGGAGATTTTACAGAATCCTTTCCCTAGAGTGGGGTGGGAATGGAGATTTCACAGTATGCTTCCCCTGCCACTCCCACCAGGCCATGCCCACCAAGCCACACCCACCAAGCCACACCCACAGAACCAGTAGTAAAAAAAATTGAAACCCACCACTGCTCCTTTGGCATCCTTTCTTTAATGACTCTGTTCAACTATTTCTTTGATATTAGTGTAACTCTTGTCCTATGGTGAGTTGGCCATGGCGAGCTGTCATAGACCCATGCCAGCCCATCATTTTAAAGACTCGGGTCAATTTCATAAGCCACTTTGTCAGCAAAAGCCTTTTCTCTGCCATGTGCCCAGCTGCATGTCAGCAGCCAAACTTCCTTAGTTTCTTGTGTCATGGAATTTCTACAAGTAACAGACTCTCCTTATACAGAAGCACAATAAAAGATGGTGGAGATACCCTCAAACCACAAATGTTTTGCAGTTCTGACAGAATATTTCTAGGAACCTCAATCTTCTGTTAGTTGTAACAGATGCGGCCAGTTTGATTTTAAAGACAAATTGTTAAAAGGTGTCTCAGGAGAATAATGGACATGCAGACATGCTGAATAATTTAAAGCCTCCATTTCTGACAAAACTTGTTTGGCCTGATACTTTGTGTTTTGGGTTAAACTATTTTACGGCAAGAGGCTCTGCATAGCAATGGAAGGTATTGATTGCTCTTGTGTAGAAAAGTGCAGGGGGAAAAATCTGTTGTTATGAAGAATCCTGGATTGTATCTCTCAGGTTAACTGGCCTGAATAACACAGCTGCATATTACGAAAATAATAAATGAATAATAGAAGATTTGATTTGTATGGTGAATATAAATAGTTAAGAACAACAATAATAGTCTTGTTGAAATAATCCATGTTTTGTGCCTCCCCCAGATGACAGTTAGAATTACTTTAATTAGTTCTTCTTTCATAAAGTATAATAAGAGCAGCTTTTATAAGCCACCATTTTTGCAGAAATTGTTTTCCCAAGAATTCTGTTAAGCTCTTTACCGCAATCACATTTGCCCTTTACTTAGAGAGCTTAGCCAAGCCTGTATTCTAAGCATTAGTTATCTTGGCACCAGAGAATCAGAAGCAGATAAGAATGGAATCATCTATTCTTCTTTGATGGGTGAATCTGCCTTACTTCCAGCAGACTTGCTAGGATCTCATGCTGACCTAAGGAAAGAAAACTAATATTGACATTTCTCTCCCTCCACTGAGGCAGCCGTTGCTCTTTCAGAAATGTGATACACGGCGCAATTAACATCCTCGGTGTATACTATATCACTCTTCCCTCCCTACTATCCCCCCCCCCATTTTAAAAGATGGTTGGCTTATTTCCGTGATGGCGAACCTATGGCACGTGTGCCGGAAGTGGCACGCAGGGCCATGTTGCCCGGCACGCGTGGCATCGCCCCATTCTTCTTCCGGGTTTCCAGGGCACACATGCGCACCAGCCAGCT
>JANHZT010000045.1:127297-141347 GCA_032468215.1 Stegonotus admiraltiensis
AGTTCAGTGGTAGGCAAACTTGGCTCTTTCACACCCTGTGGACTTCAACTCCCAGAATTCCTAAGACAGCCAAGCTGAATTTGGAAAGCACAATTTGGAAAGAGGGAAGCTCCTCTGTACAGGGATAGAAAACTTCAACCAACCTACCACTGGTCTAGTTAAATGAAAAGAAGGGGTGACATGATAGCATGTGTTCCAATATCTAAAGGGTTGGCATAAAGAAGAGGGAGTCAAACTATTCTCCAAAGCACCAGAAGAAGCAATGGATGGAAACGAATCAAGGAGAAAAGAAACCTAGAACGAAGGAGAAATTCCCTGACAGTTAGAACAATTAATCAGTGGAACAACTTGCCTCCAGAAGTTGTGAATGCTCCATCACTGGAGGTTTTAAAGAAGAGCCTGGACAACCATTTGTCTGAAGTGGTGCAGGGTTTCCTGCCTGAGCAGGGGCTTGGACTAGAAGACCTCCAAGGTCCCTTCCAACCCACTTATTCTGTTATCATGCTTTATTGTTTGATAAGAGATGCACCTAGCTCAGTGATATCGAACCTTTTCAGCACCAAGTGCCCAAACCAGAATGCGCGTGCATGTGTTTGGAAGTGCGCACACCGGAGCACCAGAAACCTGAAGACCGGCTGGCAAGCACACGCATGCCTGTTATTTGGCGTTTTCCAAGCTGTTTTTGGGCCATTTTCAGGCTTCTTTTGGGGCGTTTTCAGGGCGCTTTCACCATGAAGACCAGCTGGCACACCAGAAACCAGAAGAGCAGCTGGCGATGGCAGGCATGTCCATAGAGAGCAGGGGTGAAATGTAAAATTTGTTATTACTGGTTCTGTGGGCGTGGCTTGGTGGTGGGGGTAATGTGACTGGGTGGGCGTGGCCAACTTTTTAAAAAAAAAAACTTTTCAAAGCATTTTTTCTAATGCTTTGAAAAGCCTCTGCCGATCAGGAAACTCAGCCGGGATCGTCAGAAAGGCTTTTTAAAAAATGCTTTGAAAAGCCTCTCTGACGATCAGGCAATTCAGCTGTGATCGTCAGAGACTTTTCAAAGCATTTTATACCACCTCTTCGGCCAAGAGGTTGCAGAATAAAATGCTTTGAAAAGCCTCTGACAATCACAGCTGAGCCACGCGATCATTAGAGGCTTCTTTTTTTTTTTTTACTTTTAAAAGCATTTTTTCATCGGAAGAGGTTGTAAAAAAAAGCCTCTGATGATCATGCGGCTCAGCTGGGCATGGTGGGGGGGAGGTGCAGGGATTTTTGCTACCGGTTCTCCGAACCACCCACCGCCATCGCTACCGGATCGGGCGAGCCAGTCCGAACCTGGAGCATTTCACCCCTGCATATACCTAAATCTAAATTTTAAAAACTTCAAGAAGAGTACAGCAAGGTAAAGAAACAAACAAACAAACAAAACCATGAATAGCAAAAGAAAAATACAATTTTTCATCAGAATATTAAAAAGCAGAGAACAAAGAACTGATAAGCTAAATAGGAGGCATGCAGGCAGTAACAAAAATAGCAGGGCCTTAAGGTGAAAATAGGAACCATAATACCTAGCATAGATTTATGAAGAAAGTAGTGACACATTCATCAAAAAGTATGCTGCAGTGTAAATCAAGCCTTTGGTCTAAGAATTTCTAATAAAAATGAGCCATGGTGGCGTAGTGGTTAGAGTGCAGTACTGCAGGCTACTTCTGCTGACTGCTGATTGCCAGCAGTTTGGCAGTTCAAGTCCCACCAGCGCAAGGTTGACTCAGCCTTCCATCCTTCTGAGGTGGGTAAAATGAGGACCCAAATTGTTGGGGGCAATATGCTGACTCTGTAAACTGCTTAGAGAGGTCTGTAAAGCAGTATATAAGTCTATGTGCTATTGCTATTACTAAATGATACATTGAATATATCTTGTGTACGTTTGTGCACATACACAAACACACAAGTGTACATGCATGCAAACCATTTGAGCTCTAGAAAACTCACAGCTTCTCAGAATTACAATGTCCATCCATCCTGTCCCCCGCGAAAATGACATTAATAAAAACAAGAGAACTGGATAAGGAAGAAAAACCACTAATTATTACTAGTCAGGGGTAAGTTGGTTGCAGCTAATAGGCTCTGTGAAAATGCTAGGAATCGGTTCCAAGAAGCCTCTTGCTTGATGTTTATTTCTAACAAATGTGAGGTGTGGACTACCCCTTGCTGTGCAAATATCCAAGGATCTGTAAATTTTAATCCCACCAGTCATACCTCCTTTTTTCTTGCCCCTCTCTTCCTCTGCCCTCAGATGAATCCAGCCTGAAAATGAATGAAGTAGACCATGTGCCTCAGTCTCTTGCTAGCCACGCTGACAGCTACCTCTGGGGTGCACAAAAGGATGAACATGGAGCTGATATGCTGAAGCCTGACCCTCGGGATATTTTCTTCCTCAGTAAGTGGGAGAGAAGAAACAATTTGACTAAGAGGAACACAGTTGGAGACTAGGAAACTGTATTGTGCTCTGAAGTACGATAAAAGCTTGGCGCTTGGGGATTAGGCTAAGTAAATATCTGTGTGAGCAGCCAAGTGTTAAACAGGCATTCATAAAAAGTGTTTATGTATGGGGAAATTGACCACCTTTCTGTGTTACTATCTTGAGAACTTTGGAAAGGGCAAGACAGATGTCTCCAACCTGATGTTCACCAGGAATATTGGGGTACTTCAGCATGGGAATAACGAAAGCTGGTCCTATATTGTTTATAACGCGGCAGGGTAGGTAGATCACTTTATGCTGGAAGGAAGGATGCTTCTAAGAAAGTGCTTCTCCACAGAAAGCAAAATTCCTCATAAAGTGCCAAAAAGATGAATATCTGGCACTTAACTGAACCAATTAATTGTGAATGTCATAGATGAGGACAAGAAGACAAGAAGATCACAGTTTGCAGTGAATAGTCAGTTATGTTGAGTTCAGTAGACCCTGGAACATCATGTGGTCTAGAAAGGTCTCATTTCTTCTTTCTTAATTGCCTTTATATCAGCTCCCCAGATTGAGCCGTCCCATGTGGAGAATGTGCTGGTCCCCTGTGCCTACAGCCCCACATATGTGGTGAAGGACTTTCCTATTGCCCGCTATCAGGGCCTGCAATTTGTAAGTGTCTGAGGGGCTTTGTTACCATTTTCCCCTGCCCACATTTCTCATCTTTTTGTTATTTCTTGTTAATATGCAAAATAACAGCATCAACAGTGATCAGAACATTTTAATTGGAACTGCATTAACATTATTAATAAAATGTTAATGTTCAGTAAAGAGAGGAAAGCTGAATCTAGGAAGAGAGAATTGGGAAGACAAAAGAAAGGGAAGGTAATTGCTGTCTGAATACCGAAACCATATTTAATGTCTTTTAATAAATCCCTATGTTTCTTCAGCCACATTTCCTGGAGTGGAAGTTTGTTTCTCTATCAAAGAAAATAAAAGCTAGATTTAAAATATATCACAACACAGACATTGAGATGCAGACCTTAACAGTTTTTCTCACCCTAGTTAAGAAGGTTTATGGTCCTGTATAATAATTGTGTTTTAGGATTTGCTTGTTCCTGGTGATATAGTCCACACCAGTGGTGGGTTTCAAAATTTTTTACTACCGGTTCTGTGGGTGTGGCTTGGTGGGTGTGGCTTGGTGGGCATGGCATGGGAAGGATACTGTAAAATCTCCATTCCCTCCCCACTCCAGGGGAAAGATACTGCAAAATCCCCATTTCCTCCCAATCAGCTGAGACTTAGGAGGCAAATAATAGATGGGGGCGGGGCCAGTCAGAATTGTTACTACCGGTTCTCCAAACTACTCAAAATTTTTGCTACCGGTTCTCCAGAACTGGTCAGAACCTGATGAAACCCACCTCTGATCCACATATCTGTTCTTCTTTTTCCTTAGTTTCTGTTGAAACTGGAATGATAGACATCTTATTGTGACTTTTCTTACCAGTTTTCCCCTTCTACAGGTCTACCTCTCTTTTGTTTATCCTAATGATTTCACCCGGCTTACACACATGGAATCAGAGAACAAATGCTTCTACAGAGAATCTCCAATGTACCTAGAGAAGTAAGTATGAAGAAGAGTCATTACAAAGCAGCTCTGAAGGAAGTGATTGAAGTGTGGAAAGTCTATTGGTGAAAGAAAGTATGTTATCTTTTAACAGACTGAAGGTTCATCCACACAATCTGCTCCCAGCAATGACAATATGTACCACTTTCTGTTTGTTAAGGACTTTGCAATGGCAGTTCATCTAGTTAGTAGGTAGCCTACTACTGAGGCATGTTGCAGCCGGGTCCAAGTATTTTGGCATGAAAGAAATATTTTTCTAGAAGATCTCTCTTTTGGAGAATAGCAATGGCACCTATTTACTGCCCCATATTGCTTTTCAGCGCTCTCTGGGCGGCATATATTGCCCTCAACAATCTGGGTCCTCGTTTTACTGGCCTCAGAAGGATGAAAGGCTAGGTCAACACTGAGCCAGTCAGGATCAAACTCCTGGCTGTGGGCCTATAGTACTGCATTCTAACCACTGCACCATCATGGCTCCTTGGCATATGGGGAAAGAAGCTTGAGGTGAGATGATCAGAGGTGCAAATCAGCTCAACTACAATTGGTCTAGTAAGCCTGTAATGGGACCACCCACTTTTGTTCAGTCCCTGGGCCTGACTCTTGTTTCTGTGGTACTATGTTGACTCTGTGGGAGACTAAAATTGTCACACTTTCACAGGGACATCCTCCCTCCTCATCCCCACTTTAAGTATTGGTGACTGGTGGACCTAGAGATCACGAAGCCTTCTTCCTGACTAGCCTTCTCTGCCTCAACAAGTGTAATAGAAACAGAAAATGATGCTTCTGGGGCCCATATGATGAGGTATTCCCTTCCCAGTGCCCAGTACTTTCTGGGAATGCCCTCAGTCACTCTCTTCCCGGAATTATTATTTCTTTAAAAAAAAAGTTACTTGCAAATTGCAATTTGGTACAGACAGGACTTCAACATATCGTTATAAATTTTTCATCTTCTAGTATTTTGGATGTTCAAAATTGTGTATGTGTGCTGTGATGTGATGCATGAATCAGTGAAGTGTTGAAGGTGGTGTGGAACTTGCTGAGATGGCTAAATTGAATTGTTTGATCACAGAAAAGGCAATGACTATATTTATTGCTGCATGGCAAAGCCTTATAGACATCTTGCATGAAACAGGGGGAAAATGAACGTGATTTATGGTTTTAATGAGTAGACTGAATAAATTGTAAAAAGAAGAGAGTTGTGTTATAACCATAGAATAAGGGGTGAATTTATAATTGTACATATAGCTGATGTAAAGATTGGAAACTACTTTGTATCTTATTTCTTTCTTTCCTATTTTTCTTTTACTTTTTTTCTTTCTTCATTAATTCATTAATTTGTATTAGTTTTTATCTTTTTAAAAAAATCTCCTTAATAAAATTATACAAAAAAATTGAATTATAAAGAATCTCCAGCTGTTTAACAATGCACTACTGTAGCTATATCTCAGTTACAGAAATCTGGATGATCGCTAGGTGGCTAAGGAAGAGAGCCTTTGCTACCATCTAGTAGTTGAAAAATAGATCTGAAATAAAACTGGAGAAATTATATGGATGTGCCGGCACAGAGCATCTCATATCTGAACACTTCTCTGAGACACACTAAAAACAGCTTAACGCTCCAAAAACACTTATTCAGCGGCTTCACCTGAGTGGCACAAATCCACACAACCACCACATTGCAGTCAAAACAAGAAATTCGTAATTGCCATTTAGTTATTGTTAGATCAACTACCCTTTGGGAAAAGAATTTAAGAAACGATTGAACAGATCATCCAGACTATACTGTACATCACTACCCAGGTGCACATTTTTCACAGCATTTGGTAATGGCTTTTCCTATCGTTAGTGACATTTGAATTTAACCAAGGAACAGTGCCAGTCCCTGCTCTCATATTGCCACTGGAGAAGCTGCACAAAAAGCAGCACAGCATGGCCTCACATTGGATGGTCCTTAGGAGCAGCACAATTTATGCTGACATGATTTCCCAGCTCTGGGGCAGGAGGAGAGCACAGCAAAACAACTCTGTGGGCGTATTTGAAATATAAAATAAGAATGCAAGAGATATTTGACCTTTGGGCTTCTAGTATATATAATGATAGAAAGGCTAGAGGACAAATACTGTTGACCCATTCTCTTTTGATTTGCCCGTCTTTCCCTTCCCAGATATCCCAATTTATCTTAGCCATATTTGCATGGCCATCCATAGAATAGAAATAGAAAAAGAAATATAGTAGAAATAGGAATAGGAGTAGAGCAGGAGCAGGAGCAGGAGCAGGAGCAGGAGGGAGCAGGAGCAGGAGCAGGAGCAGGAGCAGGGAAGGGAAGGGAAGGGAAGGGAAGGGAAGGGAGTTGGAAGGGAGTTGGAAGGGACCTGGGAGGTCTTCAAGTCCAACCCCCTGCTTAGGCACGAAAACCTATACCTATACCAGGCAGGAAAACCTAAACCTATACCATGAGGATCCAGATTGTTGGGGGAAATATGCTGACTCTGTAAACTGCTTAGAGAGGGCTATAAAAGCACTATAAAGCGGTATATAAGTCTAAGTGCTAAGTGCTATTTCAGACAAATGTGTTGTCTAATCTCTTCTTTAAAACTTCCAGTGTTGGAGCATTCACAATTTCTGGAGGCAAGTTGTCCCACTTAATCATGATGCCCTGTAGAAGATGTCCCCAACCCTACTCTGTCATTTTAAAAACTGATTAAAATAACCTGTGGATGAGAAACAACTCTATTACATGTTACATGTGCTGACGAGTCCCACTTCTTGACTATCAACAACTGCAGGGAGGAGCCTTTACATGACTCACACATGAGCTGTGATTTTAATCTGTTCAGGTTCCAGCTTGTGAAGAATTTTCTGCATTTATGGTTATATGTCTAGAAGGCCCTTTCAGCGGACATTTGCAGGACAGGTGTGAACCCCATGGAGAAGGCTTAGTGGAGGATTGGGGGCCCTTGACATACCTCGACATGACACTCTCCTGATATTTGAGCCAGTTTTAATTACAATTGAGTCATGTACAACAAGTACCGATTTCTGTGTCCTAGATATTATGAGTGCTCTCTGGCATCAGCATTGAGATGGGGTCTTACCTTTCCCATGCTTTGCTCCTTACTAATATATTTCACCAACATGCATTGTGTTCTTTTCTACCTAAGTGTTTGGAAACTACCTAAGTTTCAACAACTGTCTCTGTCCTTCAGTACTGTGGTGCATCCAGGTGAGTACATGTGTGTAGCTGACTACTCCAGACATCTGGTGAAGCAAGCTGTGACTCACAAAAACCTACAATTGCAATATTTATAAGTCTTTAAAATGCCCTTCTAGAATCTGTGAAAAATAGGATAAGGTAGGCCAAGACCCTTAGCTATATTTGAGCAAGACAGCTTGCATGTGGGTTTGTGTATGTACACATACACTGTGTCTGAAACGTTATTCTTTGTACCTCCAGATTTGGCTTTTCTAAGTACATGAAAATGGATGAAGAGGAGGAAGATCTACACCAGAGAGCCTTCCTCTTCCTGAATCCTGATAGTGAGTATTCCCAGGATCCAGCTTCTTCCAGCCAATCAGAGACCACTTTTTAGTTTTTCACCTATTTTATAAGCAGCTATTGAATCCTTGGCTGTCAGCAGTATTATAATAATACCATCCACTTGCGGGACTTGCAGTAATATTTTTGTACTATCCCCTTGCAGAGCTTAAATTTCCATCTGTGACAGGTTATGTTTTGGGGTGATTTCTGAATGCATTTACACAGGCACTTCCTTTTTAGATAGCATTGACAGCTCTGCTCCTGTAACAGAAAGCTAATTTGAAGATCAGTTCTTCTTATAAATAAAACGAACATATTGGTTTTGCGCACATCCTGCTGGCTATACACGAGCAGATTCTCAAGAGGCCTTATTAAAGGGGTACAGTACTGCCTATGCACAGAAATATTTGATTTTGGCCATATTTTGTGGAGAACATCCTGCACAGGTAGTCTTGGACTTCATTTTAATGACAGTTTGAAGTTGCAACAACCTCAGAAAATGTAACTTACAACCTGTCCTCAAGTTATGACTTGTCACACTACACCAATGGTCACGTGATCGCAATTTGGGCGCTCAGCACCTGGTTCATATTTATAACATTTGCAGTGTCTTGCAGTCACATGACCATGATTTGTGTAAACCAGACAGGAAATACGGTGAGAATGAACTGATTCTGTTTCATTCTGAGGCTACATAAACAGAATCTTGCAAGTCTGAAGACACAAAACTTCCCGCCTCCATCAGGGTGGATCTTTCCTAAGTTTATTTGTTGACTTAAGCAACTGTAACTCCTTCCCTGGTCTGTCCTATGCAGCATCTTCTCTTCTCTTTCGTCAGGGTCATTCATATATTCAATTACATCTAAGACCTTTCTTAGCTTGGCTTGGGACAAGCAAAGTAAATTGTGGAAGCCAGATTCACTTAACAACCACATGATTTGCTTAACATTAAGCCGTTCACTTAATGACTCCTGTAAAAACTGGTCGTAAAATCACGTCAAATGGTGTATTGACTCGCTTAATAACCACATCACTTAGCCATTAAAATTATAGTACCAATTACTATCATAAATCAAAAACTCCCCGTACCTTCAGCAACTCACTGATCTCTGCTTTTCCCTGTATCTTTGCGACATTGGATTTCTAAAAGCCATCCCAATCAAGGAAGTAATTTTTGCCGTCTAGACATTGTTAATCCTGAGAATAATATTTTGCTTACCTTAAAATGGAATCAATACTTTTCCTAACCTAAATCTGGTTTGCAGTAGCAAGAATATTACACCTTCAGCATCTGCAAAATGTAGCCTTGATTCTTCTCAAAAGAGAGAGAGAGAGAGACTTTGTTAATTATATGGGGAGAAAAAAAATATCTTAATGTTTCTGGTTGGAAACTGACCAAGGTCTGTCACTCAAATTCCTAGTTCTGTCCCCAAAGTATAAAAACTCTGCATTTAAAACAAATAATGGGAACCTACATAGTATGTATTTTTTATTTTGTGCACAGTAATTTTGTACATTTATTTTTGACCCAAAATAATTTGTTAGCCAGAATAGACTAGAAGCCAGGAAGAACAACAGTACAGGCAAATGAAGGTCATAAGGCCATTGTTTTTTCATTATTTCATCAAGTATCTTATTTAGAACAGGGAGGGACAACTTGTCTCTTACACACACCCCGGTGTTGTTATACTGCCTTATTCATCATCCCTCACCATTAGCCATTCTGTCTAGGATTCATGGAAATTGAATTTGAGAAAAGGTCATTCCTGCCTTACAATCAGAGCAATGGAGGTTGCTGAGTTTAAGAAACAGGAATATTGTGGCTGTTTTCCAATGGCTTATGCTCATTCTAAATGTTTGCTGCTTTCTACCTCCCCAGCCTCTTCTCAGTCTCCTCTTATAAGCGCTGTTGACTCAAAACTTTGTTCTTTATCTCATTGTCTGCCACAACCTCCCTACCCATAAGTCATCTACCAATCACAGATACCCACTCCAAGGTTTGACCTACTTTGTGAATAATTTCCTAGATTTCCTTGACGAGGAGGAAGAAGGTGCTGATAGTCCTGAACCTACTGACCCTTTTCCTGATGTCAAGAGCCCCAGTGTGTTGGATGCCCATGTGTTCACTGGAATGAAGAGAAAAGATAGGCCCTTAGCCACAAAAGATTATGGGAATAATGTGGACTATAATAGGTTTCTTCAGAAGCAAGAGAAGTTTAATGAAGAAGGAGACTTCACAAGGCAGCCTGTCTCTGTAGGCCCAAGCAGTGAACCTAGTCTGAGTCCTCAAACTCCATTTAAGGGCTTCCAGGCTTATGAGAATGCAGCGCCCTTTGGAGAACATGTCATCATCAATGGTCGGTCTCTCAACTGGGCACAAGATGTGGAGAAGGGAAGGAAGGAAGGTGATCAGGCACTACTGTCATCTTCAAAAAAAGGCAGCTCTTTCAGCCTCCAGTCTCACCTTTCTGGGCCCTTCTTTGCTGGAAAGACCAAGCAGCAGAGTCCTAAGGAGGAGAAACAATCCAAGAAAGAGACAAACAAACCTCCAGAAAAAGTATACGTGACCAGGTTGCAACCCAGTAAGAAGAAGGCCCCATCACAGAAGGATGTTTTCCCTGGAGTCTTCCTGTATCCCAGATCTCCAAGGAAGGTGCGATGGGACTCCAGGATCCCTCAGGGTCGCCCTGCTCCTTCCAACAAACTTCATTCTCCCTCTGCTCATAGAACTTCTTCCCTTGTTGGTAATACCACCAAGGAAACAGATCTTTCTAAAAGGAAAGGCCTACAAGTCAGCCGGAAATGGGAACAATTTTATGGTAGGCAACCTTTCAAAGGCAGTATTAAGCGGCAGATGCATCCAAGTGCCTCAATCTTACCTGCAGAAGGGCTGTTCAGCAAAGAAAACTTTGAAGTCACCACTCCAGCAAGGACTATGTTGGATTTCAATTCTTCAGAGGTAGTGTTGTCTGAAGGTGTGCAAGTGACATCTTTCCTACAGATGTCAGAAATTACAGAATCTCAGCAAAAGGGGCTTGAAGGCCCTGAGAAGACCCAGGAGGAAGAAGTGGAAGAGGAAGTGTCTGATTATAGCTATGAAAACTCTGAGATACAGCAGAGCTGGCTAGAGGATTCCATCAATTGGCAAAGGACGTTTAGCGTCAGCCCTGTTGACTTTGAATTGCTCCGTTCAGACTGGAATGATCTGAGGTGCAACGTTTCGGGAAACTTGCAGCTGAGTGAGAGCGAGGTGGTGGATGTGGTGGCTCAGTATATGGAGAAACTCAATGAGAAGAATGGCGGGTAAGAATGGAAGAGAATTATGTGAAGGGAGGCATTATCACCAGAATAGATAAGGGTGGTGTGAGGTTCCCCTTCACCCTTCCATTCAGCAATTAGGTGTACTACTCTAGGGGAAATTGTTGCATTTGTGTATTTGTGGGATGTGTGTGTTCTCCCCAGGATCTTGTCAGAATAAAGGAGATAAAGCAATGCTGAATCAATCAGCTGATGCAAGATAGTTTCTTGAAGGAGAGTACTTGATGTGGCCCAAGGTTCCATATGACAACTTTCTGTCCTTCCACTCCCTAGCATCTACACCCTCTTGCGAATCATTAATGTTGAGAAGCGGCGAGACACAGCCCGAGGCAACCGCTATCTGATGGAGTTAGAGCTGATGGAGAGGAGCCAGAGAACAGTGCGGCTCTCAGAATACATCTATGTCCTGCTCCACCAGGGCAGGTCAGAGGACAGCACTGAAGTCAACCCTGAAGGGCCTGCAACTGTGTCCACTCAATCTCAACCACCACCTAGTGCCTGGAGTCTTCTGTACAGAAAACCCATCCTCTGCCGACCTTTGCTGCTCAGCTGGAGGCATGATGTTATGGTACATTTTGTTGTCCCAGGTAAGTGATTGTCCTCTGTATCCCAAGGTTGAAAGGCTGGTTTTCCCAGCAAGGATGGCATGACGTATGAGGCAGAGGGAAAAATAAAACCAGAGACTAACTATAGTTGGGTTGGGGTTGAAAGTAGTTTGGAAAAGAAATTTCTCTTGGAATACACAAATATTCTTTTCATCCTGCTATTACTTCTGGAAAAGTGGATTTTTCAGGTTGTTTTTTTAAAAAATCAATATATCAACTATAGAATTTGCTTAATAGGAAAAAATTTGGGATGAATATATTTAGCATGGGTATATTTTTCATGGACATATTTAGCATTCTTTTTTCATACTGTCTTTGGGGGGGGGGGTTTAAGTCAGGCAAAAGAAAGATCCATGCTTGAGATTTTTGGCCAGAGATGAATTTGCTTCTACCTCATTATTGTTCCTTTGGGACCTTCTTGACATGAAATGAGGGAAATTATGGGAGGAAAATCTGTCTTTGCTCCATTTGGGAAGAAAATGAGAGAAGGGTAAAATGACTAAGATCTGTCCCTCCCATGCTAATCTCTGTACACCATGAAAGGAGAGTAAGCAAATAAAGACTACTGTATCCCAGATCTTAAATTATGTGTTTTTGTTTGCATTGGTAAATCCCATATTCTATAACGAGGCTACAGAAGGAGCAAAGATGTACTGATCAATAGGTGATAAAGGAAATTATTTCGGTTCTTAGCTATATTGGCATCTCTTCACTGTATAATTCTTTCATTCTGCCATTAGAATAATGTAATGCTCAAATACTGGATTTCTATGGGCTAGAAACTTCTGAAGTCTTTTGAAGTCATGATTGGAACCTATGCTGAGAATTGTCCCTATGCCCTTACTATTGTGTGTCCATAAGGATAATTTAAGCCTTTAATTAGGGGAATGTTTCCCCATGAACAGTCTATTGAGTTTTTGTGTTAAAATGACAAAAAATTCCTGTCCATATCTTGCAGTGAAGAACCAAGCACGCTGGGTACAGCAATTCATCTCAGATATGGCCAGCCTATTTCTGAAGACCAAGGATGCCAACTTCAATATCATATTGGTGGATTTTGATAGCGATGACATGAATGTGGAGAAAGCACTTCAGGAGGCTCACCTGCCCAGGTAACCCAAGCAGTGATGAAAGCTTCAGAACTATTTCCTCTGATGGTTCTCCCTAAGTCCTCACTGCTAAATCTTAAAACCCCCAAACCTCTTTTAATGACTGCAAATGTTGCCCAGTACTTTTCTGTGCAACATATGGTAGGTTCAGTTAACCACTAGGGAGATGGAAAGCTGTTTTAGTAAAATCTGCTCAGTTTCCTGTCTAAACTTGCCACTTCGTTGCAAACAACCTGTTTTCCTCAGTGTGTAGGGGAGTGAGGCTTCAGTAGGAAAGGATAACAGCACAAATGAACCAGTGCTTGTGTATATAAAAAAGAAATGCCAACAACAACAGGGCTATACAGTGATCAAAGGGGTGTGTGTGTGTGTGTGTGTGTGTGTGTGTGGTGTCTCTAGTTAATGCCATCACTCTATTAAATCTGAATGAGTTCTTAGTTCTATTAACTATTTTAAATATCAAGATGATAAATTAATAAGCAGATAGCATTTCTAGGGCTGCAGGTTTTAATCAGTTTTATTGGTAGGTTAAAGCTATGCCATGAGCATAGGTATTAGAAAGTGAACCTCATTGAAAACAGTGGATGTATGTGTCCCCTTTATTCATTCTTCAGCCAAAAGGACTCCCAAAGCAACTTCCATAAATCCCATTCATTGAAAAGGATAAATAATCAGTGTATCAATAAACAACCAGTTATACTTTGGCTAAATGTTTTTGATATAATTATTCCAAAAGCCAATCGGCAGATATAACTGAAGGAAACCGCACCACTTAAGAATCTCGAAGAGACACCAGATATAAGAAATTGAAGGACAATCAGCTTGAAGTCACCACTATTATATGGAGCCTGTCCCCAGGATTAGTATAGAGTAAGGAAAGAAGAAAGACAGCTATGACTGTGATTTTATAACCCAGCTTGAGCATGCTGAGTCAAGGCTGACTCAGCCTTCCATCCTTCTGAGGTCTGTAAAATGAGGACCCAGATTGTTGGGGGCAATTATGCTGACTCTGTAAACTGATTAGAGAGGGCTGTAAAGCACTGTGAAGTGGTATATAAGTCTAAGTGCTATTGCTCAAATGCCCTAGCTGGCACAAAACAATTAGCCACTCTCCAGTTTGATCTTCTAGGTATGTCCATTTGAGAGTATGGCAACTTAAGGGTCAATCACTTTTAGGGTTTTTATTTTTTTTAAAAAAAGAAAAGAGCAGAGAAGAAGCAAAGAGGGTGACAATGCCCCTTACTTCATTTTTGCTTATTCTCTGCAATGAGAAGCAAGAGGCTCCTTGCCAGGGGTGAAATTCAAAATTTTTCCCTACCGGTTCTGTGGGCATGGCAGGGGAAGGATACTGCAAAATCTCCATTCCCACCCCACTCCAGGGGAAGGATATTGCAAAATCTC
>JANHZT010000045.1:144750-156826 GCA_032468215.1 Stegonotus admiraltiensis
TCCACAGGGTGTGAAAGAGCCAAGTTTGCTTACCACTGCTCTAGAGTAACTTGAAGGTGCAAAAGAAAAAAAAATGTAGGAGCTGCATCAGTTGCTAGTAGACTTTTGGATACAATTTCAAGGCATTAGATTTGTTAAAATCTTTTGTGACTTAAATTCTCAATAACATTGGGACCATATGATTAAGGTAGGGTTTACCTTCCCACTTTCTACAAGGCAGGAGGACAGACTGAGAACCTCTCCCTCGCGAGGAGGGAACAGGCCTCCCTGATGGCAGCCCCCTCCACCCCACTTTTGAACAGTTGATTCCTTCCTTGTTATCTTCAGAAAGCAATCAAGACAATGTTTTTCCAATAGACTTTGGATAAGAAGATGCAGTTGAGTTGAAGCTAACTGACCCAGAGAGTCATATTCCAACTTTATGATATTTTTTCTTAAGTGTTTCATGGATGTCTATAGTTTTATTTCATTGTGAGCCAACTGGATTATTAAGAATGGGAGACACATGAAGTATTGTAAACAAACAAAACATTCCAGAAGAATGCAATAGGAAAGCCACTTTATACTGTATCAGGAAGACTGAATGATTGTATCCAACTTGAATGTGTTTATCTTCTTTCTATTCCTATAACTGTTCTTCACAAGTCCTCATGTTATAGCAGACAATTATACCTATTGTGTATAGAACCATTAGAAAATTATTTTGAATAAGAAAGTACTTGCATATTCTTCCAGCATTTTGTTCATTAATAAGAGAGTGACAACATTCATTATGGAGCCAATTCTTTACTAATTGAAAACCAATTTGATCTGAGCAAAGGTATAATTTCAAGGGACATGAAAAGCTGGCGTACCCTTTCCCTACCCTAAATTGGTTCAAGTGAAGGTTACCTCCTTGTTTCTTTTGTATCTACATGAGATAATGTCGTTTGCTACCACTAAGGGACATATTTCTATGATCTAAACAGGATCATTCAAGCTTTTGATGCTTTCCATATCAAATCTGAAGAAAGAATTCTTGGCTTGTCTTTTCTCAGGCTACTGGGAAGTAAATGGCTTTGGCCTCTTTGGGATCTATAAGTCTGACTTTGATCGTATTGGGGGGATGAACACAGAAGAGTTTCGGGACCGCTGGGGCGGGGAAGACTGGGAGCTGTTGGACAGGTGAGGCTACTCTCTATAAACTCCCCAGGTCTCTTTTGGCCCATGTTGGAATTCTACCAATCACAGGAAAAAGCAGACTATTTTACCTGAATAAATAGCTAGGGATATTAGGCAGAGAGGTCTCTACTGATGACTGTGTATATCTTTGCTTTTACACCTGCAGGATCATTAAATTATTTGCAAGCAGTGGTTTCCACTTCTACTGTCCTAAGGACACAGTGAGCTACAATTTTCAACAGGCAAGGGCAAACTGAAGTACATTCTCCCCTCCCCAATACCACCCTTCCTCTCTCCGAGCAAGCCGGTGCTGTCTGCTTTTATTATATGTGGGCTGGAAGTTGTGAAACTGACTTTAAAAAGACCTGGGCTTGCAAGCAAAATCTAAAATGTGTTTGAAGCCTGTGCAAAAATGCCTTTAGGCTATTAGCCTATTGAAGATTTCCTTTTCAAGTGACATAGACACCGTTTCCCGTCTCAGGGAGAACTAGAGTGCTACACACTCCCTTGATTATTTTTAACCCTTGCTTCATAAAGGGAAATCCAGTCTTCCCAGGTTTTTCCAAGAATGCTTTTTAACTTATTTTTTACTTTCAGACGGTCATCAACCTACAGCTATAATTGGAATTGCAGCTTTGGTCACGTCGCTATGGCCACAAGAAATTGGACGCAATTTTACGATAGTTTTTATGACTGTCATTAAATGAGTTGCCGTGATCATGAAGCAAATCCAGCTTCCCCAGTGGGTGGAGGTTTTTTTGCTGGAAACTGACAAAACTGTGATCATGTAACTGCGTGTATAAGGTCATAAGTGCGAGTACAGGTCACAAGCCATTTTGCCAAGGCCGTTGTAACTTTGAACCATCATTAAATGAACAGTCATATGTTGTGGGCTATCTTTATTTTCTCTTGGGCATGGGATAGTGTACATTTTCCTTTCATTGCTTCAGGCAACAAACCAAGTATTTATCTTTTTTTTCCTTTTTTTATAATTTGCTGCTAGTCAGCAAAGCAATCCAGGATAATACAGGTAGTCTTCAACTTACTACCAACTCACCAACTGTTCAGGGTTACAACAGATGTACCTTGGTCTAGTTACAACCAACATTCAAAGCTCTGATTGTCAGGGGACCCCCATGGTCATGTGAGCAAACTTCAGGAGCTCAGCAACATGGGCACATTTACAGTCGTTTGCAGCATCCTACAGTCATAAGATTGCAATTTTGCCAGTCAGTCAGTCATTTTTCATTGTGGTCCATCTCAGCATGATTTTTAGGCTTTAACAGCCAGGATCAACACTCTAAATTAGACTTGCAAACAAATATATACAAATTCTGAATTTGTATTTAATTTTTCTAAATTCTTAGCCGTTTTGGCTATTTTAGCTGCTACATTCTGAACTGGAATTTCTCTACCCTGTAGAACTGACCCAGGAAAGTGGTATACAGGTAGTCCCTGACTTACAACAGTTCATTTAGTGACTGTTCGAAGTTACAATGGCACGGAAAAAAGTGACTTATTACCATTTTTCACATGACTTTACAGTATCCCTGTGGTCCAAAATCAGGCGCTTGGGAATTGACTCACATTTACGAACTTTGCAGTGTCTTGGGGTCATGTGATCCCATTTTGCAACCTTCCAACAAGCAAAGTCAATGGAGAAGCCAGATTCACTTAACAATCGTGTTACTAATTGAACAACTGCAGTGATTCTGTTAACAAATGTGACAAGAAAATTTGTAATATGGGGCAAAACTCACTTAACAAATTTCTCACTTAGGCACATAAATTCTGAGCTCAATTGTGATCATAATCCGAAATTACTTGTATATAGACTGAAAAAGAAGAAGAGAATTTTTTCAGAGAAGAGATAACACAATAACTAGTTTGAATTTTGGCACATTCTGGGATCCTTCTCCAAGATCTAATACACCAGTAGGGACTAGCACAAAATTTTTCAGAAAACTAGCACATGGTTTTATTTTTACCCAGCTTTTCAATCAGGTAAAAAGGCACCATATACATTCTCTTGGTCTTCTCAACTTCTCTTGGTTTCCCCCTCAACTATAACAAGCTCTAGAGCAGAGGTTCCAATCTTGGCAACTTTAAGACGTGTGGATTTCAATTCCCAGTATTCCCCAGCATAGCTTATTTTTGTTGCCTGGGCCCAAAGCAATTCATACATATAGTATTTCTCCAACCACATACATTCTTTCCCACCGTAAGGTTATTATTTTCTTTAGTGTATTCTCGATGAATCAAAGGCAATCTCCCATTTTGAAAATAAATTATTGGGTCAGAGGGTGGGGGAACCTAGTCCCTTTGAAGTAAAGGCAGTACATATTCACAATATAAACAATGTGTAAGTCAGATGCTCAACTAACCACAGACTCCTGCATTTCCCTAGGTAGATCAAACAGTCTTGTTTTGCCCGCTGGAAATGGTTTGAGTTGAGACTTTGTCAAATCTTGAGAAAAGGAGTTCCAGAATCCCAGAATAACCAATGAGGGCACCGCCTAAAATGTTATGCAGGGCAACAGGTTTGCTCAGATTGAGTATGCATGTTTGCTTGGAAATTAATCCCATAGAATTTAATAATACTTTCTTCTGAGTAAGACGGCAGAGGATTATAGCCTTAGCTGTTTGATTTGACGTACCCATCATTTATGTTTACTTCTAAATGTAATCCTGTCCTTAGTGAGGTCTCCTTAAAGTATGAAGTCGTCTTGATAAATTGCCTGTTGAAAGAGACTATGTACAATAAGAACTGAAAAAACATTTTAACTTCTATGCAGCTAAAAGTATCAACACACCAATACACATCAACACATTTGTAATTTATTTAATATTTACTGTAAATGTGGGGCATTGCTGTCTAAAAATAATGGGGCAGTATGTACCACACAAATGACTAAACCTATTACAAGTATATGATACCTCTATAGGGAGAAGGCTATAATTGAGAATACCACAGGATTTGAATCACATACTGTGTGGGAAATACCTACTGTATACGTAAGGCCATATACAGGATCTTGCTGGCTGGCCATTTAACATATGAGCTCATTGATTTTGGAAGAGGCACTATTTCAAATATTTAGGTTCTACACCAATTAGGGCTTAACAGAGAAATGTCTTCATTCCAAGCCCCATGGCAGGATAAGTGGCAAATAAATGGAACCAAGTTTAACAAATGAGGCCCAGTCAGAAAATGGGCAGTAATAGTTTAAGGCCTGATGCTCCACAATCCAATTTAGTATCCCTAGTACCTGGGGACACTAGTATCAGGATCTGGGCTGATAAATGTCTGGATGGTCACTAGTTGGGAAGTAGGGGGGTCATCCAGGTTTTTTTTTCAGGCTGGGTATTGTAGCACTGGCTGTTCCTGCACCAGATGCAGCTTCTGAACTAGCTCCAAATCATACCAGCCAATCCATATATGTGAAAATATATTCCTGTTATGCATGAAAGGGATCTGTAGCAGATGTTTCCTTGGAAAAGCTAACTTTCTGTCTCCTCTTTTTCTTTTCCCTTCCATCACCTGATTTACTCCCATTGTTTCTAGGGTGCTTCAGAGTGGGTTAGAAGTAGAACGTTTGCGACTCAGGAACTTTTACCATTACTACCATTCCAAACGTGGCATGTGGAATTCACACGGCAAGAAGACACCCAAAGACTAAACATCAGCTCTGCCATCAGCTGGACTCCTCCTCCTGGTCTTCTTTAAGCAGGAACACGGAAGCAGCAGCCACTGGACTTCACAGCATGACCCAGCACAGTTTTTCTACTGCTACAGGTAGCCTTCTGGATGCAGCATCTGTCAGAGGCCAGACCAAGAGCACTCGGAGTGGAGGTTTTCTACAAAACTACTATTTAAAGCAAACCACGTTTATTTTGGGATTATTATTTTTTTTGGTGACTTTTCTTAAAGGGTCTAATTTCTTAGTCAGCAATTACATTTATTAACTCGGTAGTGCTGAAAGGCAAAGAGTACTGCTAATAGGAGAGTGAGGTAAGCCCACCAGTATTACTGCCAACCAGGAATGAGCTGGTGCAGCTTCTCAAAGTTCATGTAACTGCCAGGAAAAGTTTATGACTGTATTTGCCCTATTTTAACTCCTGAAGTGAGCAGGGAAGGGGGGGAAGAATCTTCAATATGGCACAAAAATGGTTCCTTCTTGATATGCCTAGGCCACTGCACACTTTCATGCCAGTGGGAGAAGCTGAAGAGAATTGAAAAAAATCTCAAAGGGGCATAAAAAGACTTGTATCGGGCGAGAGGTGCTCCAGTTTTCTTCAATACAATTTTGAATTTTTGTTCCCTGCTAGCTCTACTGCTTTTGCTGCTCCAGTCCCACAGTTATATTGTGCCTCAGGTAGGAATTGCTCCAGAACTCCGCATACAATAGAATTATAAATAACTATCTCCAATCCTGGGGAGAAGGTAGAACAAATGCATTCCCCTGAAAAATTAGCTTTGTAAGAGGGAAGAAATAGCCAGGAAAGAGCTCATTATAACTTTCAGGCTCCATCCAGCATTTTTTGGGTGTGATTTCCTAATCAAAGGAATGGGAAGTATTTTAGGTTTTCTGTTCTACATCTTTGGGTCCTCTAAAATCAAACCTCCACTTTTTCTCCCCTGGGAGACACACAGTCTCCCAACAAGAGGATACCTTTCAGGTAGAAAGGTAGAGAGGTTGTAGAATTGGCAAAGGAAGCAGAAAGTGCAACTAACTCCCTTTCCTTCCACAACATAGTTGCTTCTGAATATCCTCCTCATTTTTCTTCATCTCTTGGGTTGGTATGGACCAAGACTGGAGATACCAAATATGTTTGGTATAATTGTCAGCAGAGAAGCAAAGGTTAAATAGAAATTCTGGGAACAAAGGAATTCTGGGTTATGATGGGCTTACAGTAGGAGTCACTGCCTACTTCCCTACTGTGCCATGTTAACGGAGAACCCAACATTTTAAAAAACCCCACATCCTTGTTATTTGAGAGAGACGAAACCTAAGAATTTAGACTAGGGACTGAATGGATTGACTTGGTAGGAAGGGGCTGACCATGTTTTTTCCCCCTCAATTACTGTTTTTGGAGCAACCTTCTCTATATACAGTGCATCAGATAATAGAGAGTGAATGAGGTTTCACTACTTTCTGGCTTCATCTTTGGGTTGCTATGGTGAGAGTATCAAAACAGGAGTAGAGAGAGGGGCAAAACAATATTTCCAAGCTAATTTCTGTGAAATTATGAGGTAGAAAGCTGTTTTCAGAATGTTATGTCTGATTTTTTTTAATGGATATTGTTATTAAAAAAAATAAAGTAAATGTCCTGGTTCTGATTTTTATTCTCGAGTTTCTGTTTTGTAAATTCATTTGAAGTCATTTGAAGGTCCATGTTTGGACCTTCCTGCAGAGGTCCAAACATGCCCTGCAGTGTTGACAGGAGATGCTTTTCAGGCTCAACTGTTGCTTCATCCAGATCACCAAAAGGATTTCCCATCCTCTCTGCCAGGTGCTGTTGCACTCAACCAGATGCAGTCGTGTTTTCACAGAGTAGGGAATTAGTCTCATTAGCTCTTTCATAACATACATAAGTGGTTCAGGTGAGCATATCAACCCAATCAGCCCTGGGATTAATTGTTGCCCCATAAAGGCCCAATGGTTGCAGCTACAATCCCTCCTCCAGGTCAACATATCATGCAAACATCTATAATGATTCTCAGTCATCCAGGGTATGGTTGTCCAAAAAGTGCTTTTTCAAAAGGCAACTGGACTTCCTTTGTTTTTCCTTGAAGGTGTTTGCTTCTCATCCAGTCAGAAAAGAACTGAACTGAAGAAGCTTCTTGGATGAGAAGCAAAACATTTTCAAGGAAAAACAAAAAGTCCAGTTGCCTTTTGAAAAATCACCTTTGGGATTCTCATGCAAACAAATTTAAGAGGACTAATTTAAGGCTAAGCCCCTTCTTTCTCCTGCCAGAAAAGAGACAAAACCCTGGAATAACCCCTTTCCAAAATTTTATCTCCATTTTGTTCTTATCCTGTAGGCACGTTGTGTGAAGCATTGGTAGAAATAAACACACAAAAGGAAAAGATGATCTGACTGCTCTTCACATGACTGGAGCATCTGGAATGATGTGCTGTCAATAGCAGGAGAGGAGTTTCCTTGAGGGAACAACTGACTCAGAAATGTTTTGCATATATAGCCACTTATTAGAGCAGTTTACACCCAAGAAAATATACATGAAATATATTTTCACCTGAAGCTATAAACAGAGAATATAGTATCACACACAAAAGTGTGATAGAATGCTCTTTGGTATATATCAGGTAGAATATTCGGGCTAAAGCCCAGCTGATGATGCTTAATCAGGAGAAGGTAGATTTATTGAACAATCTGTTAAATTTATTTATGAGAGTTTTATTCCATTGGTTGATAAGAATAAATGCTGTTAAAAAGAGTGTCTGTTCAAGAAAAGAACAGGAGATGCAACTCTCTACAAATCTTTCTGGGAAAGCTTTTAAAAACTCACCATGAAAATAGCTTGTTGCTTCAAGGAGCTGTCTGGTGACTGTAATGATTTTTGTAATTCCTAACAGAAAATCATCTTTCTCTTTTCTTTGCTTCCCTTCTCTTCTCAATTTCTGTTGTTTTTTGTGGGGGGCTCCTCCTTTTGGCAGGGATGAGGGAAAATTGTCTGGGTCTGTATGTATATACAGGTTTGGGTTTTTTTTTATGAATGTAAAGGGTGTGTGTGTGAGAGGGGGGGGGGAGAGAGAGAGAGAGAGAGAGAGAGAGAGAGATCCAGACTCACCAGTTTTGGGAGTATGGTTTCTGTGTTACAGCTTTTGGCAAAGGGATGTGAATGCATATGAGGCATGTTTTAACAGTAATAAGCAGGCAGGGATGTAGATAGGCACCAAGGCTTATCAGAATCATGGTTGCCTCATGTGGCTGGTTGAAATCAGCCTGAGCAAACCAAAAACCAAAAAAAGAGCATCAACAATACTGATGTCCCATATGGTACCGGACATGCAGAAAACCAGACCAGCCATGTCCCTCCCTCCCCAGCTATTTTCAGCCAGGGTGGGGCTATGTGTGTGTGTGTGCATTTTAAATATGTAGATGAATGTAGGGGGGAATGGAACTCTGCTTTGCCCCACCCAAAGGCCTGTAGGTGGATATGCATTATTTGCAAGAACTTTGGAATAAAGAATTGGAATGCCTCACGTTTATTAATCAACGTGAAGGAGAATATTTGGTGTGGGTTTTAAATCGTAGGATCAGGTTAATTTAACACCATGTGCTAATGTTCAGATTTACTAGACACCTCTGAGAATGTGTAAAAGGGTTGGCTATAAAGGTGCATTTGGATCCACAGTGGGCAAGAATGCTTCAGATCTGATGTGGGCACTCACTTTAAACCTATTGGCTTCCCCTTAAAGAAGCAGTAGCTTTTCTTGGTCTTGGACCCATGTAGGCAAATGCTTACCTGAGTTAAGAAGGCAGTTGCTGCATCTTTAAATCTCTTTACGTCCATGCAGCTACTTTGAGAATCCTGGAATATTCACTGTTGCTTTAAGGAATATCCAACAGGTTCAGACAAGGTGCCCGCATTGGAACTGAAGCACCTTTGTCTGTTTTGCATTTAAATCCGGCACTCCTCCAGTTGGCTGACACCCACTTTATGCTGGAAATATAAAATGATGCAGGTCACTTATGCAGAGGAAACGAGCTTGCTCCACTATCATGCTGTTTTGGTTTATAGTTATATCTCTATCCATTAATATGCTTTTTGAAGAATAACTTAGTTTAAACATCTGAATGTGATTTTCAATTATGTACAAAAAGGTAGCGCTCTATGAATAATCATACATTTACAAAGCGTGATGCGTAGCAAAAGAAATTTTTTATTTTATAGTGGAAAAACAATGTGCCTTCCTGGATTTACAGCCTTGAATTGATAAGATGTGTCTGTTTTTTTCCTTATGAACTGGCTCTTTATCAACAAACCGGAAACAGTAATCAACATTATCCTGTGGACAGATAGACAATGATGGATTGACAGACAGACCCCTTGTGTTTTTGTCCTTTTGTATGATCTCCCCTTCTTTACTAAGGCAATTTAAAAAAATAGACACAAGTACAATAAAGCCAAACTATATACCTGTTAGGCAAGTAGGTTCAAATTTGGTCACAGTAACTAAATTGCTGCCAGCTAAGCTTGAAGTAAGTCAAATCAGTTGTCAAAATGATAAAAGAAGTGAGAAAGAAATATACACGTTTACAGTATCTAGACTCCACCCTGGTTGGTGCCCTACAAAGGAAAGAATTTATACTTGCTCTCTACTATATTAAACTGGGCAAAACACAGCAATCTGTTCTTCTTTACAGCTGGTTGAACATGATGATGCATCAGCAAAATGCCTTCTAAGCAGCGCTCAGGACCTGTTTTATTAACTTCAACCCCGTCCTACAGGTTTTCATGGAATGGGGTGTGGTGGGGTGCGTTTGGATAGGGTAAGAACACGGTGACATTCTGAATAACTTTGGGGGGCTATGTTTAGAACCAAAGAGATGGGAAAATGTGGACAAGGACCCCTACCTAAGAAAAGGAAAGAAACACAATCTCTCTCAGGTGTTAGGAAAGTAAATATTGTCTTTTATTTAAAAACAACAACAACACCCACCTATATAGGGCCCATAGTATTTCTTTCTGTTCTAAAAGCTCCAGCTTTCAGGCAGAAGCTTAGCCCCATGTCAAGCACACACAGAGATGTGGATCTGATGTAAATGACTATAGCCTGAAGTTCTGGTGTTCCCTTAGGCAAATGCATGATGTCAAACAACTAAAGATGGAGTAGCTCTTCTAGGCATGATCCTGGCCCTAATTAGTGTTATTTTACATTTTGTTAGAGGAAAGCTACCACGCTGAAGACAAAATATGGGCATTAAACAGTCCCACAGTGAAGTTCCATCATGAAGAAAAGAGTCCTCTTCCCAATGGCTGCATGAAACAATATTAATGAATAAATCTCATCAGTGCCCAGAGGCATTTGGCTGCATCTCTGTTCCACAAAAGGTCAAAAAGCTGGTTGTGGTCTGGTTTTTGTTTCTAGGGAGCTAAGCCACTTTTCTCCTCCAATTCACCTTCAGATATCCACAGCTGTTCATTACTGTTCATTGCTCAGTTTTCAGAAATCATGAGTGGTATCTCATGCATGTGGAGACTTGATCTAATGCAGCTCTCAGCAGTTTGCAAAAATGTACATGAATTCCATCAAGTTGCTTTTTGAACCTTTAAGTTTATATCAAAATTAAGTCTCTGAGAATTCTCCGGTAAAATTGATCTAATATAGTAAAAAGGATTACACGCTTTCTACATTCCATCTGAATTACTACATCAGGGATGGTCAGCCTGTAAGCCAGTGGTGGGTTTCAAAAAATTTTACTACCAGTTCTGTGGACATGGCTTGGTGGGCGTGGCTTGGTGGACATGGTGGGGGAAGGATACTGCAAAATCTCCATTCCCACCCCACTCCAGGTGAAGGATACTGCAAAATCCCCATTTCCTCCCCAATCCAGGGGAAGGTTACTGCAAAATCCCAATTTCCTCCTGATCAGCTGGGACTTGGGAGGCAGAGAATAGATGGGGGCAGGGCCAGTCAGAATTTTTACTATCAGTTCTCCGAACTACTCAAAATTTCCACTACCGGTTCTTCAGAACTGGTCAGAACCTGCTGAAACACACCTCTGCTGTAAGCCATTTGTAGTCCCTCAATGCTCCATCTATAGATCCATAAATCCTCCCAGAGTATGGGGAGGCGGCTTTTCTATTTTGGCTTAGGGTTTAGTGTCATGAGAAAAATAACATTTTAAGAGTCTGCAAGAATTAGGGAATCATGCTTGGTTTTTACCTCTGTCTAATTCCTAAAATGAAAAGAATGAGACTGAAATTTCAATCCTACCTGTCTAACGAAGACCCCCACCAAGCCTACAGTTAAGGCATAAAACAGGTCAGTTCTTCCTTGCCTAAAATTTTCACACTCGTCTGTCTAAAATGAACTTCATTCACCATTTCATCAGATATTTCTTGCAAATCTAGTCGACTTGCTCAAGTCTCTCTGAGCAAAGTTAGCCAAGACATATTATCTATCTTAAAAGGAACATGATTTGGACCATTGCAGATGTTACAATCAGAGCCCATAGAATGGAGATTGTTTAAATGGTCAAATCAAAAGTCCCCAGGACCCACCGAATACCTAGGAATCAGGAACTGATATTGTCTTGTGGGTCAGGTAAGCATTCAATGAGCAACCCATAGGTAAGTCTACAATTGACTATCAAACCTTAGTTTGTTAAATTGCAAAATACATACATATATTCTCCTACTTGCATTCCAGTGGAATGGAGTCAGCCTGAACCCCTTCTTATTTAAGGCAATCATAAGACATCCTGCTCTGACTGTCCCACCCACTGAAGATGGGAAACTGAGAAGGAGCAGTGGTGGGTTGCCCCCGGTCCATACTGGTTCTATAGAACCAGTGGTAAAACCAGCAGGAGGCTGCACCCACCGACCCCAACATCATCAAAACGTTTCTGCGCATGCACATGGCCCTGCTGCAAACCGGTAGTAAAGGTAAGTAGAACCCACCCCTGAGAAGGAGATGTCAAAAATGGAGTGGCCAAGTCGCTCTGCTGACTACCAGGCTGGGTACTCTGCTGACTATTTAGCTGAGCTCAAGATCTTATAAAGCCAAAACAAGATTTCCTTACTGCGCATGCCCCAAGATGGCGGCGGCTGTCTGAGCGCGTCCTGGGGGGGGCGGCTTCTGGCGCTGAGGGGGCTCGTTGGGGGTCATGTGGACGTCTTTCGACCCCAGCCCCGGCATTTTGAGCCCCTTCTCAGCCGCCT
>JANHZT010000045.1:182083-192635 GCA_032468215.1 Stegonotus admiraltiensis
AGGCTATTGCTTAATGCATTGTAAGCCGCCCTGAGTCTCCGGAGAAGGGCGGCATATAAATTAAAGCAAAAAAAAAATTTCCGCTTATTGTTTTCCAGCTATAATTCCCAGATTTTGCAGCCAACACTGCTACTGTTTGGAAATTTGGGAGTGGTAATTCTTATACATTTGGAGGGTGCCCAACAGGGGATATAATCTAGTCTTGCTCCAATTGCACAGCAGACCCACATCAGCCATTGCTGAGGTTCTTTGTGGACATCAATTCAATTAAAAATATACTGCCTTTTTACATGCTAAAAGTGCTATTGAAAACAGCAGCAGTTCTTGGTATTCATAATATTGATACAAACTGTCCTCCATCTGCCCCTTCCATTGCCATCTGCTATGATTTTACTGTACTCATGCATGAAGTCACAGTTTCCAATGACAGCTCATAGTTTTTCACTGGATGTAACTTTCAAATGGCCTCGTCTTGTGTTTCGCATTCATGGCTAAACTGCTTCCGTACTCCAGTGGAGACAAAAAGTGTATTGATTGCCCTGCAAGACTGCCTCGGAAGGCTTTTGTGACTCACTCTGAGAGAGAAATTTGAGCTGAAGGAGAAACTGAATGGCACCACCTGGAAAAGCAGGCAGGTGGATTTCAAGAAACCGCTATTGAATGGGCATTTTCATGTTTAGATTGTTTAAATGTCCCAGGATTAAACCCATTTCCCTGGATTATTCTGCTGTTTATGAGGCTGAGAGGTTAAATAATAAGCTTAATAAAATTTTGTTTTTTAAGCCAAGAACAGGCTGGCATCAGAAGTAGATTTGGCACACATCAAAATTTATCATGCTGAAGTTAGAATGTTGTGCTGTATGGTGCTATGAATACATCAACTCTCTGAGATTTCTGGATATTTCTGATAACAGAATTCTAGAGGCACAACAGGAAAGGACCCTAGGCCTCCATTTGAAATCCAAATGGCACTGCAGAACATTACAACATCCCTGAGAGGTGCGCATTCTCCAGCCTCAGATACTCCTTTTGTATGAAATCTACATAAGTCTACATGCACCATCTTACCAAGATCATCTTAATTCAGGATTGGTAATCATATTCCCAGAGGCTAGGAAATTTTGTATTATTCAAACAGAAACTTCTGCCTAGCAAATTTTGGGCAGTTCTAAATTAAACATAAAGTGCAATGGTAACAAAGAGATTATATTCAATGTTTTACAGTCTATACTCTGGACAATCCAGGCATTCTCTTGGATTTCAGAAATATTTAAAAAACTAATAGCAAGCAAGATTTCCATTAAAAAAATTGTAATGGTGCACAATCTTTCCTTATACTGGGCAACTCCCAAGAAAGTATTGAATAGTTTCTTTATCAAATCAATGCCTCCTTGATTTTCAGTAATGTGCAAGGTTTCCCCAATTGATTAAGTGTATCTCTTGCAAGAAAATGCAAGTGAAAATGGTTTCATACAAGCAAACTTTTTCAAAATGACTAGCATAGTGTAAAGTTCTGAGAAAAACCAATGTGAATATTTCTAGTCTGGGGCCATGTTGGATGTTAAATTCACAGACCAAACCAAGAGAGCAGTTGCTGGTTAAAAGAGAACTCAAAATTGTGGCCATACTGCAAAATTCATCTTTGGTGACAGTGCTATTCTCTGTGTGTAAAACATTTTGAAAAGAAAGAAACAGAAGCAAAATAGAAAAAAAGCACAGCACAAAGTAAACAGAGAAGATTTACAAACATAAAATTAAGTAAATTGAGTATACATTATCAGAATAATATTAGTTTAATTAACCAAATTGAAAACCCATTTTAAAACTGCAGATCATTGTCAAATTAAATAGTGGGTATCAATAATCAAATCAGCATAAAGGGTAAACCTGAGTTAAAAAAAAACTTGTATCTAATCAATTTTAAAAATCTATCCTTGTTTAACAAATAATCAAAAATTAAATATTAAAATGTTTATATTAAAAGAAACCCATATTTCAGATGTAGTAACAGATTTATAATCCCCAAATGTCTTCCATGTTAAATTCTGTATCAGATTTCTTTTTCAGATATGAAATGTTAGTCATCAAGGCATATTCCCATAGCTATATTTGCAATTTCTGTACAGGAAGAATTTATGTGCTTTCTTATGAAAGACAGAATATTCTAACAGTTAATATACTACATAGTGATAACATAGTACATACAGTATAATACAGTACATAGTTAATATGTAAAAAGTTAGCTTGGTATATTAAAATGCAGTAATATTTATGCTAGCGTAGTTTTTATGGGTAGAGTTGACCATGTGATGATAATTTTCTCATGTCCTAACATTTCTCCAGCATCTGTGGCTGGTAACTTCAGAGGCAAAATGAGCTGTTTCAAAGTGTCCCACTTGGCAGCTGACAACCAAATGAGCAAGGATTGCCCGGGCTCTTGTATTTGTAACTGGCTAATCTGATTTCTGATTGATATTTCCAGATGAGCTGATTTCTAATTGGTCCATGTCACAGGAATCCAAGAAAGATGATTGGCTCTTCAACTTAGGTAAAGTTCCAACTGGTCAATGTTGAAGAAATCCCTAATTCGCCTTCTTTTAGGCTACCGCTTGGTGTTCTTTCAGGTGAAGCTGCTATAAATTATTTTTGATGCTGGTTAATTAAGGGCTGTTTAATTTTGGTATAGTATTCCAGTCTTTATTGACCTTCAAACTACCTTCCTTATTGTTAAAATTGTTAGAGTGTTTATGTATCTCAGTAGTTTCTATAAGCAGCTGCACATGCTACTTTGACCTACTTGCCATTTTGAAAACACTCTGTGAGTTAATGAACATTCTGCCAGGAAGATCAAGCATACCAACAATAAAAACAATAACAAATATACGTCCAAGGACAAGGACAAACTACATACAATACTAAGATGTACTACTACATCTCCTATACTAAGAAAGTTACTCAATCCAGAAAACTATTAGGGAAGCACAGCTAAAACCATCTGCAAGCCAAGAAGAAATTCAACAAATCATTCACTCATCCAAGGATGACAAAAATCCACTCGCATTATCAGCCATTTACCGCATCCCCTGCAGTTGTGGACAGGTATATATTGGGATCACAAAATGCAGTATTAATATGAATAAGAATATGAAAGGCATTGTTAGCTTGAAAAATTATGTGTTGCTTCATAATGGATACAAGACCCAATTTGAAAATACACAAGCACTAATAACTATGTCAAAGTATGTGTAACTGTATAAAGAAGCTATCAAGATACATAAACATTCAAACAACTTCAACATGAAGGAAGACTGTTCATATAAAGTCTGGATTCCAGCTTTACATTACATCAAGATTACAGTTATAAATACAGGATCCAAATCAATCCTTGGTCAGTTGTCTGTGAGTTGCTGAAAAGTAGACTACAAAACAAAATCATTCTGCGCTTTCCCATCTGCCAGGAAAACATTAGAGCGCCAGAAAATTAGACAGCACCCATTTTCCCTGGAAGCTTGTAGTAGGAAGATGGCAAGCTTATAAGGGAAATTTAAAAGCTGATAATGCAATTTCACAGATGTATGGTGATGTACAAGGGGAATTGGAGCAAGTGTAGATTTTAAAAAATGTATTTGTCCAAATTCCTAAATTTTCACAATTCCAAAAAGTCTAGATCGTCTATCTACAGATAGTCCTCAACTTACAACAGTTTATTTAGTGACCATTCAAAGTTACAACAGCACTGAAAAAAATGACTTATGGCCATTTTTCACACATAGGACCTTTGCAGCACCCCCATGGTCATATGGCCAAAATTCTGATGCTTAGCACCAACTGACTCATAATTAAGATGGTTGCAGTGTCCTGGCATCATGTGATCACCTTTTGCGAACTTCTGGCAATCAAACTCAATGGGTCAGCTGGATTTCCTTAACAGTCATGTTACTAACTTAACAATTGCAGTGTTTACTTTATTACTACAACAATAAAGGTCATAAAATGGGGCAAAACCCACCTATTTTTTCACTTAGCAACATAATTTGGGGCTCAAGTACAGTCATAAGTCGAGGACTAACTGTATTTCAGGCATTTTTCTCTTTCAGCCACAAACAAACCATTAGAAAGGGGTCATGTGAAGGTAGCACTCTTTAAATTCTGAGACAGTGCTGTAAATGTACTTTTCAAGAATATATAAGAAATGCATTTTCCTGTTCGTTCTGAGTTTGCTTTAAAGTAAGGCCATTTCATGCAAGATTACTTGCAAGGTTCATTGTATGTCAATACTTTTAGCTATGTGGTGCAAGCAACTGAGGTGGCTAGAACTTTTTAGAAACTTAAATCCAAAATACCTACAGATACCAGATTTGGGAATGGCTGCCTAGCTAATACACCTATTTCTTGTTGTATCAGTACAATTTAGTTTGATAGAACAACCAGAAAGGGGAAACAGCAACCAAAACATATTAGAGATATGTGGATGATGTGGATGATTTTTGTGATGCAGGTTTCAGTGACGTGAAAACAAAAAGGCAAGAAAAGATTCAAATGGTCTCATTCTGAATGTAAAAGTTAGCAGATACACTTTCTTTAATGGTTCAGGATGCAAAGATAGACGTGCAAAGTACCTCATTGTGATTTTGTGCCTAAGGTACTAGGTACACATTATATCAAAGATGCCCTTGATCTCATAGCCAGCCAATTTGAGATTTTTGACAAAATGAAAAGTGGTAAATACATTTGAAGGGATTAAAGATCGTGATTATCTCTAAAGGAGTATAAAGTGGATTTATCTGATCAAGGTCAAAATAGATACATGGTTATTTCTGCTTACACTTAATGGACTTTTGCTGACCAGGACTGAATGATGAGATTTCAAGGATCTGTTTATACATAAGAGATGAGACAATGGGATAAAGAGATTATATTTTAAAAGAAAATGATAAATTGTTAAAATTGTTTATACTTCCTGTGACGAATGAGGGAGACACTTCTTTTTCTTTTCCTCTGCTATACAGGTAGTCCTCAACTTACAACCACAACTGAGCCCAAAATGTATGTTACTAAATGAAACCTTTGTTAAGTGAGTTTTCCCCCATTTTATGACTTTTCTTGCCACTGTTGTTAAGTGAATCATTGTAATTGTTAAGTTAATAAAATGGATGTTAAATGAATCTGGCTTCCCCATTGACTTTGCTTGTCAGAAGGTGGCAAAAGCTGATCATATAATCCTAGGACACTTCAACCATCATAAATATGAACCACTTGCCAAGCATCTGAATATTGATCATATGGCCATGGGAGTGCTGCAGTGGTCATAAGTGTGAAAAATGGTCATAAATCACTGTTTCAGCACCATTGTGATTTTGAACGGTCACTAAATGAACTGTTGTAAGTCAAGAACTACCTGTATTCTTGTGTTTTCTTTCTTTTTAAAATATTTTCCCTTTTTCTGCACTTTTTTCTTTTTAGTCTTTTATTTTCTGTAGTTTGTACTAGTTTGTAGTTTCTTTAACTACAATGCTTTATAAAATCATTATTTAAAAAGTGGATACACACGAAGAATGGATGGAAGCAAAAGCCCACTTCCACTTTTATCTGATGGCTCCTCCTGCTCCACTGTTTGCAACAACATGCATTCCTTTCATCTGATGCTTTTACTGGAGATTTCATCACATAACCCAGGGTCACCTTATAGGGGAGATGAATATTACATTAAAAAATGTAATAGATAAATAAACAGCTTAAAAAGCAAGGTGGCCGCAGCATAGTTGTTAGAGCCGTGGAAAAACTTTCTCACCATCTGCCCGACACTTGATACATTGGGCAAATAACATAATAAAATAAAAATAATAAATGCAGGATCAAAAAATCTTTTTAAAAAGCCTGTCTCTCTACCATTTTTAAAGGAAATAACGAGGACCAGTTGTTCCGAAAGTAGCACCCGTTATTCTTAGTGAAATAGCACTAAAGAACAAGCATGGCGGAAAGACTGACCACAAGATCTATCTCATCTGAAAAGTCTCAATCTCCATTTAAGCTAGAAAAGTATAAGTATAAGGAGTGGCAGAATTGGGGTGTCCTTGGAACATTCAAGAGTACCCCACCATTAGAAACAAGGAAGCAAGTACATTGAATCAGCACAAACAACACCTGGAACAGATTTTATCTTAAAAAACTAGACTTGGAGCTGAACACATCAATGTCATGCATATTTTATGCTGTGGTCACCACAGGCTGACCCATTTCTCATTTTGGCAGACTTCCCACAAAGGCAAAGTTTTCTGTGATGAATCATGAAAATGACCTCAGTGTTTTCCTGTATCAAGTCAACAGAGACGTCTTGGGTGGGATAACACTATTTGTACTTAGGCTGTTACAGATAAGAATACAATGTGTCATGTTGAAGACTGCTCTCCTGTCCTGCCCCCCGCCCCCAATATACCACCTAAGATTTTCTGGGATTAGTATTTTAAGTGTGTACTGGTGTACTTGTGTGCCTCCTAATTAGTGGGATGCAGTCAGTTAAGTTGGGTTGAAACAGTCCCTAGATTTCAGATCTTCATATGTAAATAAAATTGAATTAGGTTTCACTTCTGGGATTTTAGCCAAAGTAGACAAAAACTGACTAGGATTATTTTTTTACCATTAATAAGGTAAGGGTCTCCTGTTTGGGCAGGGGACTGGACTAGATGACCTACAAGGTTCCTTCCAACTCTGTTAATCTGTAATCAGTCCTTGAAAGCTTTCTATTCAGTGGCTTTCTAAGAGAAAGGATTTTTTAAAAAGAAATCTCTGGAAGGCCATGCAAATTAAGGTTATTCTTATTTCAAGGAGCAGTTTTCCATAGAAGACTTCCCATGGAAAATGCCTTCAACCATGTCTAAGATAATCCGTATCCTTCATAGTCTGCAAGTGCTAACAAACTTCTCCAAGGAATGCTTGGACTGACATCAATGGTGCATTACTAAGTGCATTATATGTAAGTGGCCAATCTCAAGTGGTTGGCTGAGAATGCAAATGATATGTCACAAATTTTAGACCCATTGCATAATGCAATGAAAAACATGAATCTAAAAATTAATGTATCCAAGACTATGGTATTATGTTTGATAGAATACATTGAAATGTTTGCAAGTTATACATAAACTTTTAATGTGTAAACATAGCAAAATGCAATTTTATTTCCATTTTGAATATAGTTCTGGGAAATGCTCAGATTGTCCCAACATTTGACAATTGCTGACATTTTGGGTCCGTTTCCTACAAGAGAGGGTGACTCCTTTTTAACAAAGTCATCTTCCTTTGGGAATGCTTTCTTATCCAAGAGGATGGTTCATACTTTAATCACAAAATGTTTAATAACTGGATACTCAGTGTTGTGTTGTGCTGTGCTGTGTGGAATTTATAAAGCTAAGCAGGGTTGGGCCTCATTATTAGTGTACTATCATCAAGGCTACATACCTCCAGAGTGTCTTTCATCTGGACATCTGACAGCACTTCATAAATGCTAGTTAATTATTATTTGGCTAGAGACCATACAAAGGAAAACAATACTATGAACATGGTACATATAATAATTATTGTTCCATGCAAGCCTCAGGCTGGCATATTTGCAGAAATAATTGTTGTTTCAAGAACGAACCAAATTAGTACTATGCAAGAGGGGAGAGGATGGCTCATATCTACTACTGTAATCAAATTTTATTACTGTAGTACTCTTTGGAATATCATCAATCCTAAAAGCTCACTGCATGGTTCCATCCCTCCTGAAGGGCCATTGCTTTCAGCCATATCTTTACAGACTGGAAATATCTGAGCTACTTTAATATCATTTAACTATTTCTTAATATGTAAATATCTCCCAGTGGAGAAACCTAATCAGACAGCAACAAGGTTGATGGGATGACACAGAGGTGGGTGACAAGTATAGGACCAATTGCTGCCCTATAGAATATACTATTATTATTGTTGTTAGTTGTGAAGTAGTGTCCAACCCATTGCGACCTCATGGACAACTTTCCTCCAGGCCTTCCTGTCCTCTATCATCCTCTGGAGATCATTTAAGCTCACAACGACTGCTTCAGTGACTCCATCCAGCCACCTCATTCTCTGCCATCCCCTTCTTTTGCCCCTTGTCCTCAATTGTTCCCAGCATTAGGCTCTTCTCCAGTGAGTCCTTTATTATTATTTATTACTATTTATTACTATTACTATAGAGAACAATAATTCTAGGTACCCATATAGCAGGGGTGAATGCAGCAGGTTCTGACAGATTCTGGAGAACCGGTAGCGGAAAGTTTGAGTAGTTCAGAGAACCGGCAAATACCACCTCTGGCTGGCTCCAGAGTGGGGTGGGAATGGAGATTGTGCAATATCCTTCCCCCAGGAGTGGGGAGGGAATGGAGATTTTGCAGTATCCTTCCCCTGGAGAGGAGTAGGAATGGAGATTTTGCAGTATCCTTCCCCTGCCACGCCCACCAAGCCACACCACGCCCACCAAGCCACACCCACAGAACCCGTAGTAAAAAAAATTGGATTTCACCATTGCCATATAGTAGCTAGAAACCAGCCTGGGATTTTTTTTTTTTAAATCTCGGAAAAAGGTAATGACAATCCTCTTCCACGTTATTGGTAAGGAAAGTCCCTGTCCTCACATTTGACTTGGGAAAGTCTTGTTTGTGGGGAAGGTGGAAGCACTCTGTACAGCATATGCTACTCAATCATGGGCTGTTGTTTATGCATTTTTCTTGCCTTTCAATTAAACGCACTGGAGACAAGCATAAAAAGTCAGGTTGCAGAGTCCAGTAAAAGGTTACCAAGTGGAGGAAAAATTACAAAGAAACTCACAAACTTAAATGTGTGTAAGCAGCAGCATGTAAGGAAATAATTGACTAGTTAGTAGTGGAGAGAGAAGGGGGAGAGAGAGACAGAGACAGAGACAGAGAGAGGTAAGCAGGATGGGGAAGGACACGAGAGCTGTCCCCATGGATATGTGAAATTCTCTCCACTTCTTCTGAAACCGGGCAAGTTTAAATCGTTATACCATCCTCCAAAGAAAACGAAAACACAGCCGGGTGATACACGTGGGAACCCCTTGCAGGAAGTTTCCAAGCCGGCAGCTGCCACCACCCTGATCTCCGCGTTCTGTTTTTGCTCCCCTTGAAACTTCTTTGAAGTCCAGCTATCGGAAGCGACGCGTCCCTAGTAATTGCCGATCGGGTTGTGCACACTCGGCAAGGCGTAGCGCCTCCCGGGCTTCTGGGTGGGGAAAAGGGAGAAAGCAGCGCGGGACTTTGACCTGCCTCGCCTGGCGCGCCAGTCCTCTTCGCTCGACCCGTACTTTTTTTTTTTTTGCTTGCAATGTGAGGGGAGCAAAAAACCCCCCACCAAAAACAAAACCAAAAACAAAAACAAAAAAAATCTCGGCTCGGCTGAGGCGGGACGGCCGCGCGCCTTCTCTTTCCTTGCTTTCTTTCCGGCCTTTCCGCCTCAGGGAGTCCAGACAAGTTTCCCTTAGCCAGACCAGAGCGATTTGCAACTTTCGCTGCTCCCAACAAGAGGAGGAGGAAAGGAGATGGTACCCCGCTCCACGCCACCCCCTCAAGCCCCGGAGGCCTCGCCGCACCCAGAACCGCTTCTGCTGGTTTGCGGAGGCTGACGAGGGCCAGGGCAGGGCCGAGCGGTTGCATCTCGGGCACCCCTTTTGGGATTCGGTCGGAAATTTCGCAGCTTGCCAAACGCCTCACCTGTTTGTTTTGTTTTTTTTAAGGTGGAACCTGCCGGCCTGCTCTGCCTTAAAGCCCGCCTTCCTTAACCGGCGTCAGTTGCTAGGGAAAGGGGTGTGCCTCCGTAGGTGTGTTACAAGTAAAGCGGGCGGGGGGGTGGGGGAAAGGTCTGGGCAAGGAGAGACCCAGGAGACCAAAACAAGGCTGGCGGGGAAGACGGGCATGGCGCGGGACCGGGGAGGTTAGAGGACTTCGTGCGCCCGCCCGCGCCCCGAGTGGAACAACTTTCTTGAGCTGAGTAACCGAGGTAGAGAAAGAAAGGCCTACCGGAGCCACCTGTAGACAAGTTCGCGCCTTTTCGGAGTGTGGAACTGCCCGCTCGGGCTCAAGAGAAAAAAAGAGCCGCAGAGTTGTCAGGACTTTTTTTCCCCCCCCCTTTCCCGGTTCGAGCAATTTCTCGCTGGGTCCAACGAGGCCTCAGGCAGAAAAAAAAAAGAGAGAGAGAGAGAGAGAGAAGAGCCGGGGCTTGTTTGAATGTCCTCCCCTTTGCTCGGCTGCTGCCACCATGCAGGAAAATAATTTCTTCTTGTCGGCTCTGCAGCCGGAGAACGGCGTGTGCTCCTTGGCGCTGCCCTCGGACCAGCAGCTCGACAGGAAGCGCAAAGAGGTGCCGGACGCCGAGCTGCTCAAGAACGCCCGAGTGCAGGAGCAAGTCCGGATGCGGATGCTGCAGAAGAGCCACTCGGCCCCCAGGAGCAACGGAGCCTTCTCGGACTACGCCGAGTTGAAAGGTAGGCGCTGGGGTGAGGGACGGCGGGGGTGGGGAGTCTGTG
>JANHZT010000045.1:192931-217656 GCA_032468215.1 Stegonotus admiraltiensis
TCAGGGCGGCTTACAATGCATTAAGCAATAGCCTTCATACTTTTGTATATACCTGCTTAGTAGGGCTTTCAGCCCCCACTAAGCAGTGTTCTTAGGGTAAACAAACAAATAAATAAATCGTGGCTTGCCAAAAGCCACCCAGTGATTGCGTGAGAGGTGAACTGGGATGCCTCTTGGCTTAGAATTTCTTAGAACTCTCAATAAGGGACCCTTTTTTTTATGGCATCCCATTCCGATTGTTCAGTGAATTCTCTTTTAAGTTTCTTCTCCAGTGTTGTATCTATAAAAGGCCTGGACTTGGGAAGTGGGGTGGTGGTGGAGGAAACTGACTTTGGAGGAGTTAGTTCAAGAATGCTGATGCAAATACTGCTTCCAGAAATACGTTGGGCTGGGTGTGTGACCTTGATTGCAGCAGTGTAACCAGTTGAAGCTTCTTTGAAATCTATGAAACAGTGATTAGCTGTGTTATTAGAGGTGTTGTCATTTTTTTAAAAAAAACTTTATTTTTCCAATTGCAGTTCTAAGTTAATGGAAAGTGATGGGAAATCCACATGTTGTCTTTAATTTCTAGCCTTCTATTCATCTCATATCAGAGACGGTAGTACCAAAGATTTGTCAACAGTCAAAAGGAGGATTGCATGAGATAGAAAAGTTTTGCCTTTTATTAATTTGGTTTTTCATTAGTTTGATTTTCAAGGTAGCTATACCAGCTTATGTTGCATTGCTGACTCCCAGTTTTATAGGAGAGAGTCTTTAGGTTATAGATAAGTAGAATACTCCTTCATTCCTTTTTCCCCCCCAGAAAAGAATGACATAAACTGAAGAAACTCAAACTATAACTATTCTTTCTAATATTATATTCCATATTGTTCTTTTTTAATCTCATCATCACTTATCTAAAGCTTATCTAATGGCGAAAAAAGTAGAAGGAATTTGTTAAGTTAATCGTTTATTGATACTATATTATAGTTATTCAAAATATTGTGTAATACAGAACCATTATCAGAATAATACTTTCTTAGGAGCTGGTTCCACTAAAGTACTGTAAATACAGCTGAGTTCTAGTAAAAAGGTTTAAGACTGAACATAGTGAGATAAACAAGATGGGAAGCTTGATCCCAGGCATGTTTACTTGGAGATTATGTCCCACTGGATTTATTATGTGTAAATGTGCGTTTGAGTTATTGAAAACAGTGCAAGCAATTCAATACCTGAACAGAATAGGATTTGAATTTGCCCTTCCCTTTATTTCAACTACGCATTTTCCAATGTGAATCAGGAGTTTATTTCTCACTAATTAACAAATGCCTTGTTAGAAAAGCCTTCTTGTCAGAGTCATTATGTCTTTCATAGTTGCATCACTGGCAAAAAAAAATCAATTGGGTGTTGTTTTCACAACCCCAGGATCTCTGGAAAGTTGTATCACTTGGATGTCTGCCAACCCAGGAACTAATAAAAGCATTGAGCAGAATTATAGTTTTGAACTTCACATTTTTAGATGGCATCTGTTACAATTATATTGCCTCTAATTACTAGGCTTTTGCTCTGTTACATCTGAAAAACTAGCATTTAAAAGAAACCCATTTTGTTTCCTTTTAAGATGGCGTCTGAGATACTTCGGCTGCATTTCTGTTCATTGTTTTCGTCTCCAAATTAGGAGATGTGGTATAATAATTTTATTAATTTAATTTATATGTATATAAGTAATCCACCAAAGACTCTTTATATTGTACTTTCTGGCTGGGGAAGTTTGGCTTGAAAGTTTCTTTCTGTAATCTTTGTAAAAGAATACCTAACTGTTCTGACATAATGGATAAATTGGGAAGAAAGTTTCATAAATTATTTAATTTATCACTGTTGTTTAACTTATTACATACAACTTCAGTAGAAAGTCAAATTTTTTATCAGGAAATGATATATTTTCTGATAAATTCAAGTCAATATGGCAATTTGCTCTTCTCTAAACTTAGCACTGCTGCAGAGAAGGTAACTGAAGAAGTCCGGTTGAGACTTTGGTGTGGGTTGTTGCTGAGGTGATGGTTTATTAACATGTACCATCTGAACTCTCCTTGACACTGTTTATCAACTCATTGTTTCTGCTTCATGAGTTCTCTGAAGTTCTTTTGAATTTCTGTATTAAAAAGCATTGTGATAGCTATCTTAATTTATGTCTTCATAACATTCGGAGATTGCTGAATGGTAGTAGATACATTGCACAGGATTATGCTAACTAAATTGCCTTTGAACTTTACTCTGATTAATGCTTCAGAAGTGGGTAAGCCACTTTTGAAGATACCAGGACCTCGCTTTTTGGGTCTGCTTATCTTTTGATATATCAGTCTGACTCTAATAATAGACTACTAACCCCATATTCTGTCTTGATGTCTATCCTGCATGTTACAGTGTTGTTATATATCCAATAGAAAGATAGGATTTACACAAAGTCATTATTAAATAACATGGGGATCTTAAATTGGATTGAAATATGAATTATCCACAGTTATAGAATAAGCAAGTCACATTTCTAATCAGATTATTCAGGAACCAGTAATGTGTTCCAGGATGAAGGACCTCTCACCCTTTAGATATTGGTGAGCACCAATATTGAGCTAGCATGGTTAATAATACAGGAAGCTGGGATTTGTATTTCTAGAAAGCCACACATTTCCCACTAACAACCTATTTATCTTCTTCCTGTATCAGAATTATGCAGACTTCAGTACATATTTCTTTTTTCCCCATAAAATTCAAGACATACGTAGATATGATTCCTATTATGGTACAGACCTGGTACAGGTTCAGAAACTGGCTGCTTCTGAAACATGTGGGACCTGGTCTTTGGGTGTCAAGTAAATTTCGTTGTATGTGTATACACAGTATACAATGACAATAAAGTTGTTTTTTATTTTTATTATTATTATTATTATTATTATTATTATTATTATTATTATGTATATATTTAATGGATGTAGGATAGACAGCTATCCAATGGGGTCTAAATTGTTTTGTGTGATGGGAAATCGGCCCCAGACCAACGGTAGTTGAGAGACTGGGCTGAGACTTTTCAAAACAGAGCCTTACTATTGACAGAAAGGATAATGCTCAAACATGTCATACTGCAGTGCTCCCTCCAGAAATCTTAAAACTGTTATCATCGCTGGCCATTGGCCATGCTCAATAATGTTGCTGAGTGTTTAGTCCAATATATCTGGAAAATACTAGATTGCCTGCAGATGTTACATAGAGAAGAATACTAGCACAATAAAGATACTGGAGGACCAATTTGTTTCTCTGAATTTTTGGCAGAGTTGTTTGAAGATATTCTCAATCATGGTTGTCCCAAAAGTGCTTTTCAAAAGGCAGTTGGGCTTTCTTAGTTTTTTTCTTGAAAGCGTTTCAGTTCTCATCCAAGAAATTTCTTTAGTTCTGACTGAATGGTGGGGAATGGATTGATGTATATACTTTGCAGTCATCTGGTTTATAAGCACTCTGAAGGTTGGCCATTAGCTCTGTGAGAGTCACTGAGGCCACTTGTGGGTTTATCTGTGCCCTCAATGAATCACCTGAATCAGAGTGCAAAAGGGTATGGAACGTTCTTGGGACTCTATCCAGAGTTGGAGGAGTTGAATTTTATAGGTGTGTTCAATAGTGAGAAATGTTGCTGTTATCTGGCAATTTGCATTGCTAAACATCATAGACAGCAATATTGTCAGACCATGGTGTCACAATGGTTTAGAGATACTTTTGGCTCACAGGTCACATGCTGCAACTCCTCCTCCAATCCCATTTTAAGGAAAAAAGAACATTTCCATTCTAAGGACATTTGTTATGAAAGACTTCCTCTAACTAAATATGGATTCATACTACACTATATGAGCAGGCTCATATAATAAGAGTACATGAAAATCTCTCTCAGTTTGGGGGTAGGAGTAGATCTGGATAAACGGGGCTTGGTATTATTAACTCTTTTCTGGTCTGAATCGATGCCCTCCAGTGACTGATAGAGGTCTTTCACCTTAAAAAACAGGGGTGAGATAATACTGTCTTTAAAGAGCTTTTGAACTGCTTACATTTAAGTCCTTCAGGGAAAAAACAAAGAATTTCCTGTTTGTTCTCTGTTTTCAGTAGAGATAGAGCTGGGTGTGTGTGTGTCTCAACTATGGCATGTAGCATAGTTAGGTTTAGGGAAGTGTCTTCCTCCTGTTGTCCTGTCCTCTTTGCCCCACAACCACATTTGAAAAGATTGTGATGGTAGCATACAGAATTGATTTTAATCCTTTTAAGAGGAAGCATCTTGAATGTGATACACTTGCCCCTGGAAAGTGGGGAAGCTGGACGTTATATACTTCTGTCCTGTGGAAGTGATGGAAAAAGTGAGAGAAGACAAGGGGGTAGAAAGGCAGAAACTGCCACAAAGAAAATGGGAATCAGATTCTGAATAACACTATTGAGAAGATGACCAACTAGTCATCTCAGCTCAACTGTGCCTTTAAAAGGAATAGCAGTATGCTAGTAAATAATCATCAGCATATGCTTACAAGGATTATTTTGACCTGAGAAAGGAGCTCTGTAAACTTGCTCTGGTGCCTTCTTACACAGAACATAAGTATTAACATTAGTCACCTATGCTGACTCATAATGTAGCATAACCCCCAGAATTCTAGAATATTTAAATGGTGATATATATGCACATATATACATTCTTATATTAACTATATTATATATCCTATATATATTCTTATAGTAACTATATTATATAACCCAACTTGTTTATCATCAATTGTCTTTGGTTTCTTGCCATGCCAAAACTGAACTGGGGAATCCCTTTATGTATATGCTTTGAGGATAGATTGCAATCCTTCTCCAGTCATCAGCCTTGACTCACCTGATGTTTTGTTGACATGTTTTCTTTCTCTTTTTAAAGCTGGGGGTTTTTTTGTACCTGTTTTTTTTTTCTGCTGTTTGGTTTTGATGCAGTAGATCTCAGGGAGGAAAATCTCCTCTGTTTTGAAGCTTAGGTCTGAAAAGATTACAATATAATGGTTTTCATAGTGAAATTGTTGTGTGCTTTAAACATAGGCTTCTGCAGAAGAGTCTTTTCAGAAAGGTAGAATAGCCCAGTTGGAGAATAATACCAGTTTAATTGTTTAAGACAGGAGTGTAATTTCCAGTTCCACAGCTGATCATGGACATTGAATTCTGCCTTTGTGGCCTTCACTACTCTCACTGTTACTGAAGAGTAACAACATATATTTGTATTTCAATTTTTGTGCACAGAAAGCTTAAGCAAATAGAAGTGTAAGTCTAAAAACAGCTTTCCTGTATCTTTTCCTCCATTCCCATCCATGTTTGCCCCAAAATATAAGAAGTGATATTTGGCCATTAAGAGGGTGCCCCGACTTGATTCAGTAGAAGTGATTGGCACAAGATCCACAACAAGATCACAATTAGATCCAAGAAGAAGAGAGCTAGAATGAAAGTTGATGGCTCATGTGGCTCCGTTTGTAAGTGGCAGTGTAAAAGTTTAATTAATAATAATAATAACAACAACAACAACAACAACAACCACAGACTACCCTGAATATAAAATGACCTCCCAAAAGAAATGTAAATATAAATATAAGAGAAAAAAATGATAAAATGCTGGGCAGTTCCCAACTTCCTTTATCAATTTATTATTTCCTGTTCAGCTCCCGCCCCCCATAAATGTGTGTATATGTCACACTTCTGTGTGCATATATTATGTATATGGACTGCTGAACAAATAAATAAACCTGCTAGAAACCCCACTTCCAAAAAGGATAGAATCAGAATAAAAACAATTATTGATTAAAATTAGTAAAATATAGTAACCCGTATGTTAAATAGTTTGATTCCCTCGTTGTAGGTACCAGCCATTCTCTCTCACACACATCACAGAAAAATAGGGGATGAATACAGATGAAACACAGGGAGGAGATAAGTGAATAGAGAAGGAAAGAAAAAGGGTTGAATATATCAGTCAAGCTGGTTGGCTATTGTAACGCTAATTATCAAAGACTTTCAGTAGCAACATTTGCACCTCCTGCCCATTCTTCTATTTTCAGCAGTTTTCATCTCTGAAAACAAAGCAGACCATCTCCATTCATATATGATTATAGGGGAATTGGAATAAGATGTATGGGATTCAGCCATAAAGATCCAAAGTAATAGAATTGGTGTGCATGCATGCATGCCTGAGTATACTACCACCTGGACACTTGTAAGTTATTTTTTGCTTCATTTACCATCTGTAGATTAAGCATTTCTTTCTGATGAAATCTGTATTCAAAAGTGTTTGGGGGGGGGGGGTTTGGTTGTTTTTTTTTGTTGTTGTTCCATGTCTGATTCTCAGAGATTGCCTGGACAAAGTCCCTGCAGTTTTCTTAGCAAGATTTTTTTAGAAGTGGTTTGCCATTGCCTCCTTCCCAGGGTTGAGAGGTTACCCAACTGGCTTCATGCCCAAGGCAGCACTAGAACTCACCGTCTCCCTGTTTGTAGCCTGATGCCTTAACCAATAAACCAAACTGTCTCATACAAAAGTATACACCTAGCCAATTCTTTGTAAAAGACAAGAATGCCCAGCAAACATTATTTTCTTACCCCAAAAGGTCAATTACATTACTTTTTACATTACTTTTCTTGTTGTTGTTGTTTTTAAAAAATAAAGTGTTTGGAGGCTTACTTGGGATTAGCTTATCCCCAAAATGGGGCAAGTCAAAAAACCGTGTGCTACCCAAAATTTCCAAGATTGCTAACAAGGTAGAAATAGAATGAGGGAGAATGAGGGAGAAAAAGCTTGATTAAATTTGTTCTGGTACATTTAACAGGGACATAATTTGCACAAATTATTTATTTTTATTACTTACTTACAAAATATACATCCCACACTTTTTAGCAACCGCAAAGAAGGCAAGACATTTTGAAGAAAGGTAAACATTGTATCTTGTTGCATATCAAATTGGTGCTAGCCTAATGCAAAAAATTGTGGGAATAGAAATGAGAAAGGAACTTAGAGCTGGTCTAATGAGATCTCTGCTTAATGCAGAGTACAATAATGGCATCCCTGACCAATAATGTTCTAGTCTTTTCTTAAAATACTCGTTTGAAGGATTGTCTACAGCCTATGAGAGAAGTCTACTATATATTGTCTAACTATTATTAGTAGAAAGTTTTCCTCATACTTAAACACAATCTGATTTTTTTTGTACTTCTTATTTATTCAAGTTCTTCCTTTTAAATCAATAGGGAAAAAAGTTGTTCTGCCTCCTGAACAGCAGCTGTAAATGACAAGTTGGCTGTTCTCTGTTTTTCCTCTCCCTACCAGCTACTCTGTATCCAATATTGAACTTTGTTTCTTTTTTGTTTTGTTTTATTTTAAAGTTGCCATTGGCAAGACATTATCATACTTTGTTCTTTGATGATGCTATTCAAAAATAAATATACTTTTATGTACAGAAAGAATGCACTGTTGTACTGAAGGCATTTAAAGGAGTTTTATCCATTTCATAAGCAGTGCCCATGGCATACTTCCATGGTTGATAGGAATATGCATAAGACAGAAAATAGGTTTTATTCTTAGCTTAGAACAAAGTACCCCACTCAAATGTTCTCTCAAATGTTTCTACTCGGCTGTATTCCATTAGAATAAAAATTGAAACAGCCTGAACATTTTCTCCCCCAGCAGAATGAAACTTATATTATTCTGAAGATTTTAACCACAGGAAAAAAAATGGAAAGCCAGAGATCACTTTTGCTTCCTTGAATGTGCAAGAGTAAGTAAGGTAGTAGTCTATGCTGAATGACACCTACTACCCGAGTTTTAGAAAATGTGGCTAAGGGCATAATTTTTTAAAACATTTTTTAAAACTTTAATTGCATTCCTATAAAACAATGGAAAGGCAGCTTTGTTTCCTATATGGAATTTCTTCATGTTTTGAATTTTAAAAAAATACCTTGGCCAAATTTCTAAAGGGTGCTGCATTTTTTTTTCAGCCTGTCTGCCAGGTTCAAACAAAAACAAATGCATTTATATTACTCTTTCCTGATGTTTTTACTTGCATATTATAGGGGTGGCTACCAAAAAGAAGTGCTGATGTTCCTTGAGTTTATGAATAATATTAATGTTATGCAAGACAAAAGTGTACGCATGAAAGGTGCATAACAAAGTTCCATAAACAAGGCTAAGCAAACCAGGGTGCACATTCAGCAACTTTATTCATTACGTACCACCTGTCTTTAACACAAACTGTTGTGTGAATGCACGTGTATATCCCCTGCACAAATTAAGGCATGGCATAACCCTCATTGAACCCATTCACCCACCCACAGTAACTCCTTTATTTTCCCACAGATTTTTCTTTCTTTTAAACAGCACCAATTTTACCAGGCAGATTATCAGCTTCTTCTGTTTGACCTTGTTCTTAACTGCGTCTTTTCTCTCAACACTCCATTCCCTCATCACCTGATCCAGACAACAGCAAAGAATGTGCTACTCTACTAGTTTGGGCTGGAAAAAGTCTGGAAAATATAACCCAATCATAAGTCAAAAACAAGAGCTCAGCTGCATTCTCAGAAGAACTACTAGACTATGCCCCAAAAAGGCCCTTGGAAAAAGCTGAGCTTTAATTTAGTCTCAGAATAAAACACTGCATTTTGTTTTACGGGGGCATCAAAAATTCCTCTTTGAAATCAAAACAGTTTGCACATCCCTACTGGATACTATCAGCTTGAATTCTAGGCATTATATCTAGAATTCACCAGAATCCCCTTCTCATCTAATTTTCTGTTCTTGGGACCCAGTGCAGCCAGCTTTCCTCCAGCACTCAGAATCCTGTTCTTTGGCACACTCAATCCCATTATGTCATTTTGGAAAGTGTTCCTCTTAAACATTTTCCTGACTAAAAGTTGTACACGTTTCACCAGACTTTGTAATTCATACCACCTGCTGATCTCTCTCAGATGTGGCCAGTGAATATAGATGAATTGGTAGGATTTGTTGTTAGATTTTCCAGAATTCCCAGCCAGCCAGCAGGTGGGTATTCTGGGAATCCTAGATGACATAGCTGGATACAGTAAGTTGGAAAAGGGTGATCTAAACATATATTTGATACATATGTATAATGTCATATATTTGTGAAGAAATTATGAGTCAGTCTTTTTGTCTGGAGCAAGTTAATATTTGGAACCCCACCCAGTTTCTCTTTCCTGCCATCATATTATCCCTACATGTAGAATGGCCTCTCTGGATGGCTGTTAGCTCAGCTACTTCCTTTTCTTCTTACCTTTTCTCCAGATCCACCTTCACAAATTAGTTGTAGACACAGTTAATAAGCCAAGTTTTGCTTTTTCTGTACTGTATGCACATTCCCTCCCTTGCCCTGTGGATAGGGGAATATATTAAAGCATGTTTGTGTTTATTTCTCAGATTCCACCATGAGAACTCTACAGGATGGATAATGTATGCTGCAGTTGAATTATCTGGGTGTATGGCTAAAAGAGACCACTCAAACACCTGATTGTCTATATAGAATTCTACATTTCACATACATTCCCTGAAAAGGAACCAGGTTTTTCTGAGCTGTACACAGCAGTGGGAACTCAGATCCTTTCTAAAACTTGTGAGGAAAGCAGACAGTGGAAAGAGCATATGGTTGGAGCAATTAGTATAGTAGTTATGTCATTCCTGGAGTCTGGGTTTATTGCAGGACTGTGTAACAGCAGAAGCACCATATTGTTGAATTAATTTTCTCTACACAAACATAGGTTTTCAAATCTCAAGTTTAATGAGTACCTTATTTTAATTTCAAGCTTATGTTTTACCTCACACTTCACATTTTAGATCTGTTCATTTTAACTTCCTTGACTTTTGGCAGACTTAAATACTGTTCAGAAGTCCATATCGGATCAGTGTTTGAGCAGAGCTGGGTAGCCCTGTTTTTTGTCACTATATTGGGCTAAACACTGTGCCAGGATTTGGAGTTAGAATTGGGGAAATATACAAGCTTATTTATTTGCTAAAATACCCTAAAAATGATCTAGTATGGTGGCTAGTAATAGGAGAAAGGTTTTCTTCATATCATTGTTTCCTCAAGTTGAACAAATACTTTGCAGCTATTAGCCAGTTACTCCTTGACATCTGACATTTTGCATCCAATAGTAATTAAAGATGTATGACAGTAAGGTAAATGCTGACAGTTGCAAAAGGAAGCAGGAATTGCAACCTAAGTGGGTTTTTAAACTTTCCTTGGGATAGTTTTAACAGATGAAAACAGAACTAGGTCAGATTTATGCTGGTCCAGGTGTTTCCTGAAGGACACCATTAGCATGAGATTCACTCAGGATTATTACCAACTATACGATTCTTTGGGAACCAAAAATAGCCTTTGCCAACTAGCATAGCTCTTGCTGAAGTCACCACTGTTTGGGAATGTTGCTTACTTTTACATCCTGATTTTAACTATTCTGCAGTGATATCGATATGGCAGAATGAATTTCAGCATCCAGATGCAACCCTGCATTTAAAAGCTTGGAGTGGTATGCAACATTGGAAGCAGTGGAATCTCCCCTCCCCCTCCAATGAGAAAATAGCATTGCACATCTAAAGAAAACATTCAGCGAATGCATAAAATCCTAGAAGGGGCTTATCATTGATGCTAACCCAAGGCTGAGGGGAGAGACTTTTTAAAGATAGATGGATCTCCAGGGGGGATTCTGTTTGAGAAAACTGCTGAAGTATGCAGTTATGATAGTGTAGTCTTTTGTAACCATACTCACTAGTGTAAGCATAATTAATACCCTTGTTGCACTTGACAGCATATTCCTAAAGGTAGCTGTGGAAGCTCAGGAATATGTGATTTTAAGATCCAGTGCACCTTTGCCTACTTCAAATTGAAATACTGCACACTTTCATAGGAAATATATTACTCTAATAAAAATAGGGAATTGCCTGGAACTAATCTGGATGGTGAGTATATAAAATCGGCAAAGTTTTGTTCTATTACCAGTTTCTTATCAGAGCAATTCAGTGTGGTAGTTTCCCATTTCATTCATTGGTTTCTTGTTTCATCCATTATAAATATGGGAAAATAAAGTCTTTGTTGAGCTAACTCTTCATGAGGCTAGCTGATTTTCCCCAGAAGGTATGCTAAAAAGAAATTAGAAGTAAGTTCAGATTTTCTTTCTGCTATAAGAACTATTTAGTGTGAATTACAAATCTGACAGGTAATTTTTTTAAAATACATTTTATATTTATGTTATTTATATTTGTGGTTTTTTAATCAAGTGATGGATAAATACAGGAACTATTTAGTTCCAACCTCAATTTTGGAAAAATAGAGCAGAAAAATAAGAAAAAGGAAACTCAAGTTCATAGTAAGGTAGAAAATATGATGATTCAGAGCTAAGATGCAGTACTGTGTCTTTTAACATCTTAAGTATTGCAGCATTCAGCAACAATTGTACAATTTATTCTGTGCTTGGTGGAGTAATACAATAAATATTTATTTTGGATGCAGACTGAAGACCTGTGCAATGTGAAATGCTGCCTCACCCAGCAATGGTGTTCCTCCCTTTTCTTAGCTTAAATGCATTATGTGTCTAAGGAATAACTTTTCAGTGCAGTGCTTTCATTCTTATGTTTCTGTGTAAACAAACATACACTTCAATGTTGTAAGAAATTTGATTGTATTTCTGTGACATCACAAGCTCTTTTCTGTTTAGTTTGGTTGGTTCGCTTATCTATTCCAGCAAGAAAAGATAGGACTGAAGCCTGAGATTTGTTTAAAAATGATAAGAAAATACTGATTTTCTTTGTGTATAATATTGAAATGGGCCTGATGAAGTGAATAAATAGATAAATTTATACTCAAAGAGGATTTATCAATGAATCCCCATCAGATTGGAAAAGGAATCAAGTGGGTTGCTAGGAGAATCAGACCTGGCTTCTCCAATGCTTTTAGTAATGGCTTGGATGAAGAGGTGGAAGGAATGCTCATTAGATTTGCCAATATCAGAAAATTGGATGGAATAACTAATATAGACAGAAATAATATTCAGAACAATCTTGATAATTTAGAGAAACTCACTAAAAGTAATAGGAAATAAATTTAACAATGTGCCAAGTTCTTGACTTAGAAAGCAAAACTCAAATGTAATTCTACACTGCCAAGAGTCTTTAGAATTTCAGCAAGATAGAAATACATTAATAAAGAGAAAGATCGGGGACATCTTGGTAATGATGCTTGTGAAATATCTCAGTAATTTAGAAATGGAATATGAGACAGGAGTGTGATGTAGTTTTTTTTAAAAAGGCAAAGGCAAGTTTAGACAAAAGTATATCTTTCAAATCATGGCCATAATAATTGAACTTTATTCTTAGTCAGATCTGCACCCCTGAGAACTGATTTTAGTTCTCAGGTAATATTTTTAAAGAAATATGAAATATTGGAACAAAAAAAGGCAGAAAGGATGACCAGGGGATTAGTAAGACTGAAGAGCAATTGAAGGAGCTGAATGAGTGATGCCCATGGGTGGGGGTGGGGGGAGATGTACTAATAGTTGTTGGACAGCAGCCCAAATTATCCAGAGAGGTGATAGGCTCCCCTAATGCTTTTAAGCAAAGGCCAGATAACTCTCTGCCTGGGATGCTTTCATCTGGATTCCTGCAGAAGATTGGACAATGTCCTAAATGGCGCTTCTAAATTTATGTTTCTGTGATTCCAGTATCACACACATCTCTCTTCAACTGCAGGAATGCTTTCCTTGCTCTTGACTTAAGGCTGAAGCTTTGTTTTAATTAATCATGGCAAGCGTCTTTCTCTAAACTAGCCTTGCTTCTAAGAAAAAAACAAAGCCACACTGCTAATAAACTACTGTGCAGGGCTGATTTCTGTTGCAATCAGAACCAAAATTAAGCTATACAATGACCATCCTAGTCTTTCTTGTTCAGTGGACTTGGAATAAATTGCCAGGGGTTTGGCCTAACAGATAGAAGTGTGTGTTTTCCCCATTAAATTCCTTGTAAACTGATGACTTTTATTAATGAAATGATGTTTTCTTTCTGACTAACATTACATTACTTTTTGGAGTGTTTGGTTGTTTTAACTCTAAGAGGCAGTCCTGGATTTCTTTTGGCCTAAATCCTACAAATTACATATCTTTTGGCAGCAAATGCTGCTTTGAATATATAGGAGAAAAACCATAAAATAGGAAAATGTCATCTAAAGGCAGAGTCTCTGAGTGAATTATAGAAGTTCAGGAGAAGTATCAGATATGATCCAGAATGACTCGTTGTTTTCTCACCATATCATAAATGGAACTGAAAATGTACTCAAGGATCTGTCCAGCCAAGTGCCTCATTAAGGAATGCCACCATCTTTGGCATATTGAATATGGATTCAAGTTTATTTTAAAATGCAAACCTGAATCTAGAGTTCTGGGATAATTGAATGTTTTCTAGCCTTAGCAAATTATATTGTGCTCTTTCTGTACACTGCCAATCCGTATCTGAGTCCGGTTTAAAGTGAGTGTATTGGAACTTAATTTCTTTAAAAACGAAGAAGATTGAAGTTGTTTTAAAGTTCTGCTTTCAGCCTTTCCAGATATGCTCTTGTTGGGATCAGCTGGTGGTTTTCTCAGGCACAAAACACTGTGAGACCCCCACAGAGTTTCCTACTGCATTTAAACATTAATGATTCTTGGAATAATCTTGTGGTTGCCCTACTTTCACTGAGCAGACTTTCTCCTCAGACATTTCACGAAGCTTCTTAATCTTCATGGAGTTAAAACTTGACTGTGTCTCCTTGGGCCCAATGAAGGATTGGAAAGGTTACACCAAGCCCTGCAGTTGGAAGCCAGGGCAAAGCCAGAATTTCCCAATGGGAAACAGCAGGCCCTCAAGCTCTTTAGAGCTGTAGCATTACAAAGGAAAACCAGCTTTGCTTCAGTTTCAAATAAAGTAGTGCAAAGCAAGAAACAGCTGACTTTGGGAGAACAGGCAGGTTTGGAGCCACAACTGAATTGCTGCAAAGCTTCTTTCGAGCAACACACCTCCAAATACACTTCCCCAGTCCCTGTGTTGCATTAAGAAAAATTAATAGATTAAAGCAGGGGTGAAATGCTTCTGGTTCACCTGAACCGGTAGTAAAAAAGGCTACTGGTTCGCCAAACTGGCAGTAAAAAAAGAAAAAGAAAGTTCTGACGATCAGCTGAGCAACACGCGATTGTTGGAACTTTTTTCTTTTTTTTAAGTAAAAATGCTTTTAAAAAGTTTTTTTTTAAAAAAAAAGGCTCTGACGATCACAGTGGTGCCGCACGATCGTCAGAGCCTTTTTTTTACCTTTTAAAAGCATTTTTTACAACCTATTCACCCAAATAGGTTGCAAAAAAATGCTTTAAAAAGTAAAAAAAAAAAAGTTGGCCACACCCACCCAGTCACATTACCCCCCACTCCCACCAAGCCATGCCCACAGAACCGGTAGTAACAAATTTTACATTTCACCACTGGATTAAAGTGTCCATGTCAATTAGAAAGAATGAATGGCTAAGGAGACAAAAAATGTTTAATTGCTTTCCCTTTTACTTTCCCAAAAAAACTGTGGCAGACAATTGGAATACCCAGAGGGCAGATGCAAAAGGTGATACTGGAATTGCAGAGGGAGAGACAACCGGATACTACCTCTGTCTGTTTTTTTGGTTTTTTTTGCTGATGGAAGTCTTCTGAGAGGAACTCAAAAACTAAAGTTCTTCTCAGTGGTCTAAAACTTTGAACCAGTTTGAGATGATCAGATGGAGCATTTTCCTTCCCCTTGTTAACAAAAAGCTGAGGCCTGGATTGCCTAGCATTGTGATCAGATAAAATTATTTGGCTACTTTTTAATAAGGAAAGCTTTGTGTTGTATTTTGGAACAATTTTCACTAGAAGCCTGAAAACAAATCTATTAAGTGAACTCTAAGCCACTGTCATAAACTAAGATGTCAAGTATGAGATAGGAAATTAATATGTCAATATTCATGAAAAGCTCTAGGAGCTGAGTTCCTTGTAGGGTTTTGAGCCGGGATTATGTTTCCTCTTTTGTTGGAAGATACACCACAGTATAGTTTTTAAAGACCAGTAGGTATGTTTGACCAATAGCATCTAGATAATTATTTTCAGTTGGAGTCATGTTTAATAATAGCACATGCACTTGCTTGGTAAAATGAGAAGAATTTGCATTATATGTTATGCTACTTCTATAAACTTTATCTTAATAAATTGAAAGCATCTGTCAAGGCACAGCAGGTTTTCTAATCCTTTGATATAAAGAAAAACAGTCCCTATCCTCACCCTGACTTACTTGCTTTCTATAGTAATGGAACAATTAACATTGTTGGTGCCAAGAGAGGTGTTCTTAACTGTATGGAAATTGTTAGGAACATATGATTACCGCACCACTGTTGTAAAGGAAGAATCATGTTAATCTATAGTAGCAAAAGCCAGGAGGAATCTGGTAGAATTATTTCTGAATAATGCATTTTATCAAAGGGCATGAGCTGTGACTTGTAGCTCATTTCCTCAGACAGTGTGGCTAGATTGGTGTAGATTTAAATTGGGATGGAGTGGAGGGGAATATAAGTTATACAGATGTAATTTACAAGTACCATGTGTTAAAAATGTACTACGTTAAAAACCTGTTTCGTTTTAGCACCACCAAATCTTTATTGTGATAGTCCTTTCAGTTGTTCCCTCATTCTTTTAATATTGACATTGTATGTTTTAATTATGGTTTCCCAAGTGTATCATAGACCCCTACTAGGCTAATTTACACAATCTATTTTTCTCTGTGTGATCTTTTTTAACATCTGTGATCATTGCTTTGCTTTGGTTTCATCAAGATATAATCAGTCATGAATAAGCCTTGTTTGGGATATATAGGATTCTAAACCTTCTAACAAAATTTTATATAATTGTTTTCACTTATTTTCCATGGCATTTTTCTCAAATGAGTATGGTTGCTCTCTCCGTGCTGGTATTTTCTCAAATTCTAATTTCATACATAGATTACTATACATTGCATATGCATATTTTTAATGCATCATGAACCAAATTATGAAATCACTCTGAATTTTGAAGAAGTACAGATACAATTGCAATCTGAAACCAGTATTCCTGCCAAACAGATCAAAATATGTCTGTGTTAGATTCTTATTCTATATTTGTATATTATAAAACATTGTAGGCTAACATTTTTTAAAAGTCCTATAGAATTTATCATTGAAACTTCACAAATGGTGAGCAAACAAAGGAGTAGACGAAAGAGATGAAAATAAGACAATACTGTTAATATAGGATGAGAACAAAGAGGTTAAACAGTAACAGAGTTGTAGGTTACCCTATATATGTAACGGGACAATCCTATTCCCTTCTCATGCTGTGATGTAGACCACTATAGATTTAATGTTTGTTGTATGTATAAGATAAAATAATTTTTTTTAAAAAACAGTAACAGAGTTGGAAGAGACCTTACAGGTCAACCCAAAAGCTTAATGTAAATATTAGCTTTTGATTGTAACAAGAAAACAGTTACTCTCTATCCCTGAAAGTATGTTTACTGATTAGTTTCATGTTACATGATTGTTGTAATTGATGAAATTATTAAACATATAAAACTACTGCATTTCAAGATGTGGAAGAATACCGAATTGACATGGAACCAAAACAACTAGACAAATTGCTAATTGGCCCCAAAAGAAAATTAATATCCAAATTATACAATTACTTATTAGAATTTGATAGAGCAGAGGAGTGAAAGGACCAATGATTGCATGGGCTAAAAATATAGGGCATAATATAGATTTAGATGATTGGGAAACCATTTGGAACAAAAATTACACATTAAGAAAATCGGTTGCCTATAAGGAAAATCAGTATAAAATGCTCTACCATTGGCACTTAGCCCCAGCAAGGCTGGCTAAAATGTACCCAAACTTAAGCCCAAAGTGCTGGAAATGTAACCAGCACCAAGGTTCTTTCATGCTTGGTGGCTATGTCCTGAAGCGAAAAAGTACTGGACCATGATACAAGGTTGGCTACAAGACCTAGTAAATTATCAAATTGAGCTAAATCCGAAAACATTTCTCCTGGGAATATTAAAAACTAAATTTGATTTTAAAAATACGATATCTAATCCTACATATATTAACAGCAGCAAGAATTGCATTCGCGCAATATTGGAAGGAACACAATTTACCACCAGAGGGACTGATCATCCAGAAAATATATGAATGAATAAACTTACCCTAGAATTAAAAGAAAAAGATGATTCAGAATACTATGAAGTTTGGGGAAAATGGTATAGGTGGATAGACAATAGAAATAAAAATAGGTAATATACACAAGGAAGTTAAGGATTTGACATTAAATGTATAAATATGTATATAATGTATATATTACATAAAGTGTTAATCCAAAGTATACAAAAATGACACTGTCTGTTTGACTATGTACTAGAGTTATGGAAAAGAAAAACTACAATAAAAATTATTTTTTTAAAAAAAAACCTACTGTATTTCACTATTAAATTTTTGCACAAATACATTCCTCTATGGTGAGATGAGACATGTCTTATGATCTTGTATCAACATACTTAGAAAGTTTTGTCCCAACCTCCCCAAATGGGTATGTTCCAGTCAAGTTGTGCTGAAGTTCAAATTACTTTCAGGCTTGCTAGCTGGAGTTGTTCAGAGTTAGTTGAACATACCTGGAAGTCACCAAACAGGAGAAGACTGCTCTGAGTTAAGCACACAGAGGCAGGGAACTTGTGTGAGTATCAAACTGCTCAATCATTTAAATAGGGTTTGTTTTTAAAAAGGGATTGTCTGGGAATACAGATTTCTTTTTTTCCCATTTAGGGCAATCACCTTTTTTCCAATGAGGGCAAGAACCTTAACCACCAGTTCATATTAGTAAGCTATCTGTGTAATTTAGATCAAGATTTCTGTTTTGGATTCTAGTGTTACCCACATAAAAGCATTTTTGCTGTTTTGTTTTTCTCTTTCTTTAACAAAGGTTTGTGATCCGAAAAAAGAAAATAAAAAAGGAAAAGATGAAAGGATTAGAAAATACATTGTGTTCCAAATTTGCTCTTAAAATTTCATGAACAAGGCAGGGCAATTGTACAATAAAAGACTTGTCTAGAAATGCACTCGGTCTAGTTGACACGTCAGTCAAAATCATTTTTTGTGTACTTATTTAAACTTATTGAAGTTTCTTTTACAGGCTTAAAAAATAGATGTGGAAACCACTGTACTTCCATCCCTCTAGAGTCATGAACACAGTATGGAGTCATTTGACAGATAATATTAAATTATAATAGCTAAATCTCATCTTACGAAGTATTATATTTGTGAAAGTTTGGCCAAGGTTTCTACAGTAACTATATAGCTTCTGAAATATAATCACTAGCAGTGTTTGGGCTGCACCTGGATTACCCTGATAGCTGGTCTCCGCCTTTCTTTTCTCTAGGAAATACGCCAAGCTAAAGCTCTGTCAAAAGGGCCTTTGTTAAGAAATAATTTAAAAAGTGTTTCGATGTTGATAAAAAAGGAAAGGGTGCTTGGGAAATAAGGCTTGAAGGAGTGAAGAGGCAACACAAGGGGGTGAACCATTTTTATTTTTGGTAGTTAAGTCTACATGAGGGACCTTCTAATATATGAGAAAGGAGAGCACTGCAAGTATCAGGAAGGAAATCAAATTGGAAAGTAAGGTGAACCTTCTACAGGAGTTTCCCATAGTCTTGGATTCACATTTGTAGACAAAGAGTGTGAGTTGCTGCTGATAAAATGTTGCATAGCATTAAAAATTTTGAGCACCAAAGTTGCAGCTTCAATCATACAATCTATCCAATCAGCACTGGTAGCCCAGTGAGTAGGCATGAACTGTAAAGTCCTCTATAGGGTTGGTCAGGAGATCCAGGCAAAATAAAGTTCTTTCTTCAGGCTCTAAGTAGAGAATTTGACCGAAAAGCCAAAACTGTTATTTTCTGTAGAGTGCAAGCTCATTTGTTGCCAATAGGATTGCCGAGTTCATAGTCAAGGTTGATTGATTGAAAACTTATTTTATACAATGAGCTGGGATAAAATAACGTGCTTCGTTTTACAACTTTTGTACATTTGCATTTCATGCATCATATTTTTGCATATTGACATTGCCTTTCATTTTGATAAGGTCAGTTGGCTAATGTATACAAGTAAACGAATGAGAGAGTGAATGATATAAATTGTGGGTAGGGACTTGTAAGAAGGGTCTGAATGTAAGTGCATTGCAGTGCCAGTATATTACAACCGCCAAATGATAAACCAGTGCAGACCCAATCTTGCTTGTAGAAGAGAAGGATTATCTGTATGTGTATTTATTTCAAACCATGCTTTAGAACCACATGTTCATGTCTTATTTCCTATATGTTCACACATAGCCAATGTATGTGAAGCAAGGTTGGGATTGTTAATGATTTGTGAAATGAATGTTATTTTTTTCCAGGTATGCTACTATCTAGAGTTGACTTGGATAACCCATGAGCTGCAAAACATACATATTTTAATGGTCTTTTTTGGTCCCTGAAGTTCCCTAAAATTTGTGTGACTTCTGAATAACCATGGCAATTGCTGAGTAATTGTCAGCCATACCTGGCATAATAGCAGATTCCCAAGATAAAGATTCCCTACTATAAAGTAGTTATTATGTTATAGGGCTCCACAATTTCCTTAAATAATCTTTGTGGATGTCTCTAATGTTTCTCTGAAACAAAGAGCAGATACAGTTGTGTCAAAACATACAATTTATGCATTCTGCTTAAGGGAAGTAAGAATGTTCTGAAGGAAAGATTGGTCTCTGACACTAATTTATTCAAGTAGCTTGAAAGACTTGCAGGCCTTTTATTGTTACTTTGGCAGCATTATAATAGCCTGTAAGGCTATCTAGCAGCTCCTGACTTGTGAGCAGCCTTATACCCTCTGACCAAGCCATTAGAGCCTTAACATATGCCATTCAGAGAGGTGTAGAATCAAGTAGCCTGTAGGCACTCTACGAAATGGTTGCAAGCAGGTTCAGATGCTGAAAAATCTTGCCAAGAAAACTGCAGGGGCTTCTCCAGGCAGTCTCTAAGAATTGGATACGATTAAATGAAATGGAGGAATGTGGTAGATCTAAGTTTAACTTCTGATTGGGTTCATCTCTAGGAAATATTTTCAGACAAAATCTCAACTCTGAAATAATTACATATCATGGTAAGGCATATTGTAGTTTTTGGCTTGGTAAACAAACAATATTATACCACCTAAGACTAGTCCCCATGTGGAGTAGAGATTCTCTGGCTCCTACTTTTCTGGATTCTTTGGCAGTTGTTTATTATATGACAATATTGATGGGCTCATATTTTGCTTTAGAAACGGCAGAACCTATTATTTTGTCATATGGCCTGTGGGATCTATTCTAAATATATCTTGAAGAAAACTGTGAGCTGTTGCCAACTTGAAGACATGTTATTGAACTGGATTGGCCATTCAATAATATAAGATTATAAACCTGTGCCATTTCAAAAATACAACATTGAATAATTGAAACCAGAACTTTGGCTGTTAATTAGATGGACACAAAAACCAGCTACGATCTCAGAATCCATGCTGTAAGAAGAATATGATACCCTCCAGGGATGCTGGACAGTATCTTCCATCACTTTCCATCATTTTCAGACAGATTGGCTGAGAATGCTGGCTGGGAATGATGGGATTCAGAATGCAGGGGATCACTGAGTTGGGGACTACCCTAAATTTGAGGAGAAATTCTGATTTTTCTCATGCAGATAACATGTCTCCTTAAAATGTAACCAGCTTCAGCCCTACTTCCATTTCTTTCTTCACTTTCTATATATGTAATATGTCTCTCTATCCTACTGCAGGTGGAATCTCCTCCAATGGTCAATTTAGAACTCTACAGCAACAGTTTAGCTCCAGATCCCAAACCAATGGCACAGATCACAATGGTTTTGTAAGTAGAGCTGTTTCTGTTTCCTGTTACTATTAATATTTAACTGTACTTTATTTCCACCGTTATTTATATTTTTCAGTGTCAAATTTCAGTGTCTGATTTGGGTGGATAGTTTATATGCATATACTGTATGTCCTTCCTGTTGCTGACTTCCTGCACTGCAACCTTTTAACTGATGATGCCATATGATACTCTTGTTTACCCTAGTAATGGGGTCAGGGCAAGCAGGGCCTATTCTTAAGCCACAATGTTACTGTGGGCAGCCTGTAGCCCCCAGAATACCTGTAATAGGTGCTCATTAGTACAAAGATTAGATTATTTCAAAATATCTCATCTGAACTAATAACTGGCATGAAGGAAGTGTAAGTGTGTGTGTGTGTGTGTGTGTGTGTGTGTGTATGAGACAGAATTTGTCTGCATTTGAAAATAAGTATTAACTTTCCCTTCTTTCTTTCCTTCTTTCCTGCTTCTTGCAGCTGCACCATTCAGTTGGCAATAATGGCTATAATTCTGTGAAGGCTGCTGGCTGGTCCTCCCGCTCAGCAGTGGATCTCAGGCCCAATACTAGAATAGCCGCAATCAGCAATGGCACTGGCCCCAAAAGTCCACTGTATGGCACAAATTACAGTTCCACCACTCGACCCAGGTCTTTCCATGACAAGAACTACCGGAACTGTCAGAACTATGACACCATGTCCTTGCACTCCCTGCGTCTGGCAGATGGACCCTGTGCCCCTGGGGGTGGGGATGACCACTACAGTGTAATGTCTGAGATGGATCCACTGACCCAACCAACTCTCTATAAAAACCGGGGTGGTGGTGGCTTCCAAAGATCCTACACCTTTGAGAGGCAGATGAGTGCTGGCTCTAACGCTTGCGCAAAGCGACCTCTTGACTGGATGGATGGTATGGTGGTCCCACAGATCAGGCCTGTCATCCGTGCACCGGCCATGCGCACTTTGCAACGTTTCCAGAGCAACAACCGCTCCCGATTTAGTACAGGCTCTTTCAGCGGCACTCATACCTCTCAAGGAGTGGCTGGAAACACTTATGCTTCGGTGGAGCGTACTTCCCGTGCCCCCTCTGTGCACAGTTTGGCTGAATCCAACCACCATTTGCAAGACCTGCGTGGCATGGACATGTTTGATGGTCAAAATACACTGATGTCCCAGCAGTCCTACTCTGGTGGGTAAGTGTGCTGTGAATTTATAGGAGTTGCAATGCTCTGGTCCTAACTGAGCTGAGGAAACTGGAACAGATGGCTTTCAGCCACTTAGCTGCCCTGAATTCCAACCAAATCAATTTCTATTGACAGCGGAAGGTGAGAATGGCATGACTGCAGTTCAGGCACACGAAGTATATAGTCCTAGACTGTGAAACCTAGCCACTGGGGCCTGGAGCATTTAATTTTTGCGTATTGTTTCTTTGCCTGGGTGCTCTTTATTGGTGAATCTGGAAGTTAGGGTACTTGATTATCTGTTATGCCTAAAGGACTCAGGTGGCAAAAGAATGGCATCAGTCTCTGGATCCTACCTTTACTGCACAGGAAGCCACCTAAAATAAACAGCACAGGAAAATAATGCAAGTTATGTTCTGTGTGCTCATTGATTTTCATATTCGGGAGTTGTAAATGCGGTTATTCTGAACCTGGTCAGGCATTGACATTTCTGTCAGTCCTAATTAAACTTACAGGGTGTTGGTATGTGGCATTTTTCTATAACAGATGTTTATATAACAGATGGGTTATTTCAGTTATTCCTTGTTGACTGTCTGTAGGTGTAACAGCTGAGATTGACAAGATAAGAACCATTGGTTCCCAGACTAGAAATAGCCGGTTTGAAAACATATCTCATCTTTTTAAAGCAATAGGGTGAGCCAATAGGCTTTGGTTAATTGAGAAAAGTGAAAGAAAGAAGCTTAGAACTGAAACAACTGGGAATGAATGGATTAATTTTTACCTCTCTCCCCTCCCCTCTCTCTCCCTCTCCTTCTCCCTCCGTCTGTCCCTCTCTCTATCTCAATGCATTGCATTGGGCAAGCAGCTGTTCGCACAGAATCTTATTTTTTTATCACAACATAAAATCTGAGGGGGGGGGTTGGGAGTTTTTCATTCTGAGAAATTACATTCGTGTTTGTAAAAAATAAAGCAAGTTATTATATAAGGGAAAAGGCTTATGTAAGAGAATATTGAATAGCAAAAGCAAATAATTTTAGAAGATTCTAAACTTTAGAAACTTTAGAAGTTTCTAATAATTTAGAAACTTGATGTACAGTATGGTCTGGCCATTTGCAGTGTGCCACAGTACATAATCACATTTTTTGCTGGTTTCCAGCATGTACTTCTAGTTTCTGACAAAAAAAGCCCATTGGATAAAATAGATTGACTTAACGACCGTAGTATGCTCACTTAATGACCATCACAAAAAAAAATCAGGAATAGTCAAGTGGTGACCTACTTAACAACTGCAACAATTTATGACTATAATTCTGGACTGAATTGCAGATAATTCTAGATTTATGCCCACAATTGAGCTAAAAAATCACGTGACGGCAGGGATGCTGCAACGGTCATAAGTGTGAAAAACAGTCATAAGTCACTTTTTTCAGTGCCATTGTAACTTTGGTCACTAAGCGAACTGTTGTAGTTCGAGGACTATCTGTACAGTTGAATTGGGGTGGGGAGAGGGTAAGCACAACAGTCAGATGAATATTATTAGAAATCTCTGTAAAAAAGGAGATGATTTGAAATGGCATCATGTCCTCTCTGGATTAACTTTGGTTTCAGATTTGATGACATTGATCTTCCCTCTGCGGTGAAATACCTGATGGCCAATGACCCCAACCTCCAGGTGCTTGGGGCTGCTTATATCCAGCATAAGTGCTACAGTGACAATGATGCCAAGAAACAGGTGAGGCTATGATGGATGGATTGATAGCTGAAAGGATGCCTAAGATCCCAATATAGTTTGCAGGTTTACTCAATGATGACTCTCCTTTAAGAGGTTGTGTCATGCTTTGTTAAAACGGTTCTGGTGAGAGGAGTTCCTGCATGTTAAGATTATTTGACTGAGAAAAAGGCAGCATGCTTAAAGACAGGATGAGAGGTGCGCATGGGTGGAGATGACACAGGATGAGATGGCTCCACGTCTCCCCTCTTCTCTCTTATGATGTTTGCCACTCTCCCTCTTTCCATAGGCTCGCAGTCTCCAAGCCATATCCAAGCTGGTGAAGCTCTTCAACAGTTCCAACCAAGAGGTGCAGCGCCATGCCACTGGTGCCATGCGCAATCTTATTTATGACAATGCTGAGAACAAGCTGGGGCTGGTGGAAGAAAATGGAATCTATGAGCTGATGCGCACTTTGCGGGAGCAGGATGATGAATTGCGCAAGAATGTTACTGGTGAGTGAACATTGTTGTAGACAAATTGCGGGCGGCGGATTGGGAACATGGATCTGTATCCCACTCAAGAAATAGAAAAATTAAAAAGATATAGAAGTCATAATTTTTTTCAAAGTACTGTATTTTTCGGAGTATAAGACGCACCTTTCCCCCCCCTAAAAGGGGGTAAAAATTTAGGTGCGTCTTATACATCAAATGTAGCCCCAACCACCCACTGGCCCCCACCCTTTGGCCTCTGCCTCGCAGCAGTTACCTCCTTGCAAGCAAACAGCAAGAAAAAACAGC
>JANHZT010000045.1:261218-272189 GCA_032468215.1 Stegonotus admiraltiensis
CATTGTAAGCTGCCCTGAGTCTCCGGAGAAGGGCGGCATATAAATCAAAGCAAAAAAAAAAAAAAACTTCCGATGGGCCTGGAAGGCCCAAAAATCAGCCAGCCGGCAGGCACATGTGTACTGGATCTGAGCTAGGACAACACTAGTGTGCCCTCAGATATGGCTCCGCGTGCCACTTGTGGCACCCATGCCATAGGTTCGCCATCACAGATCTAAGATATACCATACCCAAGCTTCATTAAGCTTAGAAGCATATCAGTTGCTCAAATATCAGAAGCTAACCTGCAAAGTACAAATTTTAGTTTCCTATGTATCATGTTCAAAGATATAGGAGAGATTTTAGTTGCTGTGAATAAGATGACCTAGGAGCCCGTTTTAAAAAAAAGTGATTGCATGCAGATATTACATTCTCCGTGTCTTCTACTATAGCTTGGAAGACTCAGAATGAGCCACCTGCACACAGTCAGTTGAACAGAATATTTATTGTATTAGTTTTTCAAGTCAGAGTTTACCTTGACATTCAAACCAAACAGTGACCTGCAAAAACTCATGAAACAGATTGGAAACTAGAATAAATAATTAGTTTGAAAACTTGGTTTGGAGGATTCATACAAGGAACAGTTTATTAGTTTATGCATCACAGCAAAATGTAGTTTACAAGACAGTACAGCATTCAAAAAAACCCAAAAACTGCAGACATGAGAGAAGGGAGCAAGTACACACACACGGATGTTAAAGAAATGAGTGTCTATTTACCTGAAATTATTGTTGCACCATTCTTGTTCTAAATATGCATAAGAAAGAACCACAATAAGGCGTCGACATCGGCTGACATTCATAATCAGATCTGCAGAAGGTTCTGGAAAAGAAGATTGTTTGTTTTTCTGAGAAAGGCCAACCCGTTGGGGATTTTTTTTAATCATTCACCTTTTGATGAAGATTATGCAGGAGCCTATTAGCATCATCATCCAAATCAGTGGTGGGCTTCATATTATTTGCTACCAGTTCTGTGGGTGTGGCTTGGTGGGTATGGCATGGCTTGGTGGGCGTGGCAGGGCAAGGTCACTGCAAACTCCCCATTTCCTTCTGATCAGCTGGGACTCAGGAGGCAGAGATAGATGGGGGCAGGGCCAGTCAGAGGTGGTATTTACCAGTTCTCCGAACTACTCAAAGTTTCTGCTACCAGTTCTCCAGAACTGGTCAGAACCTGCAGAATACCACCTCTGATCCAAATACAAATTAAGTCCCATAATTTGGGATTTTAAAATGTTGGGATGGAAGATATCTATCAGATCTCTATCAGAGAATCCGGGGAAATATAAACTTGTTGATCCTGCTTCGTTTTTAAAAAGCTCCTGATACTTTTAACCATAGTATCCTTCAGGAGCATCTCTGTCAAATAAGGTATTCAGGGCACATTTTTAGACCAGTTCCTTTCCTATTTCAGGGCTATTCTTAAGAGAAGTAGCCCTGAGTGACTATATCTTCATCTGGTGACAATTAAGCTGTAAAGTTGCACAAGAATTTATTCCATTCTCAGTGATGTCTAACATTTAGATGAAAACACCAGCAGAGACTTCATCAGTACATGGATAACGGCAGATGGTATGTTGCTATATTTTTTTGAATCAAGAGAATTTGTGCAGCTTTTTGACCAATGTCTGAATGCAGCAATTTTTTTTTCAAGAACAGGCAAATAAAGTGAAGCTGAATCCTGACAATAGTGGCACTGCAGAGAGGGCTTCTTGTTCAAGATAGGGGACATTTCTTCTTAAGGAGATGATGCGTTTCAGAATGTTCCTGAAGCCATCATGATCAATGGAGATGCAGTTCTTCCTTTGGAAGGAAAGTCTTTTTTTTTCTATTCCATGGTTATGGCCACAGCTATTAATATACTAGCAATATCCATTACACACTACCCTGGTTGTTAAAATCTGATGTTGCTCTGTTGTTATTGCTTTATTGCCAGGAGTTTGCTGTAAGGTAGCCAGTTTGATCTAGTGATTAACATGGATTATTCAAATATAAAATATATTCACTTTAGTATGTCAGCATTGGAAAAAAAAATACTCCGTTATGAACATGAGGACAAACAAACAAATTAATTACACATTTATCTTGATTCACTCAAATCATTCCACAGGACCAGAGTCAATAAACCTAGGCCTTCATGAAGTACCCCTAAGAACCTGCTGCTGAAATTTAACAGCAAAATGTTCAAATTGGTGCAAATTATTTAACCCACATTCCATTTGAAGGAAAGATTAGGAGTGGTTTGCTTCTAGGAGTCTTCCTGTTCCTACCTTCCTGTTCCAATTGATAAAAAAAACCCTCAGTTAATTCCCTTTTGGTGGTATCTTTGAATGTTCTCCTGTAGTCCTCCACCAATTCAGGAAGCTAAGAATTAGAATTAGAATTAGAATTATTTATTTATTGACTGTGTGATTGGACACACAAGCAGAGGTGGGTTTCAGCAAGTTCTGACCAGTTCTAGAGAACCGGTAGCGGAAATTTTGAGTAGTTCGGAGAACCGGTAGTAAAAATTCTGACTGGCCCCGCCCCCATCTATTCTCTGCCTCCCAAGTCCCAGCTGATCAGGAGGAAATGGGGATTTTGCAGTAACCTTCTCCCGCCATGCCCACCAAGCCACACTCACCAAGCCAAGCCACGCCTACCAAGCCACACCCACAGAACCGGTAGTAAAAAAATTTGAAACCCACCACTGCACACAAGGAATTTGTCTTTGGTGCATAAGCTCTCAGTGTACATTAAAAAAAAAGATACATTCATCAAGAATCATAAGGTACAAAACTTAATAATAGTCATAGGGTACAAATAAGCAATCAAATCATACTGGGAAACAATCAATATAAATCGTAAGGATACAGCAACAAGTTATAGTCATACAGTCATAAGTGGGAGAAGATGGGTGATAGGAACGATGAGAAGATTAATAGCAATAGTAATGCAGACTTAGTGAATAGTTTGACAGTGTTGAGGGAATTATTAGTTTAGCAGAGTGATGGCGTTTGGGGAAAAAATGTTCTTGTGTCTAATTGTTCTGGTGTGCAGTGCTCTATAGTGTCATTTTGAGGGTAAGAGTTGAAACAATTTATTGAAACAATTTAAGCTGTAGAGCCAACCTATCAAACACTGCCCTTTCTTGTGCCAGGTTCTTACCTGAGTTGGGCAGAATGTCCTTCTCATCTAAAAAGAGCTTGTAACCATAGCGATTCTCTAGCTGTGGCTTCACTATGAAATTCACAAATTTTCTATCATCTACTGAATCAGCGTAAGATATATAGGCGTCATAAATTTTTCCATCTGTAGAAAAAAGCATAGAGAAATACAGTACGTTATACTAACAGACTGTTGTTTTTTTTTAAAAGCAATCTCATCTAATTCCCATGGTACCCACAGCTTTTTTGTTGTGAACTTTCAAAATGGGACAGAGAGGAGTTAATTTTAACTTTTGAGTTAGGAATAACCTTGGAGGCAATGTCACATAAATAGATGGAATGTTAGACAAAGTTAAATTGAAGAAAAGATACAGGAAATAAAATGCAATAAATTATACATATGCTGGCTTTCCTAATCTATTCTACAGATCCCTGAGTGTCAAGAGACAGCAGGCTGGCACCTGTTGTGGCCTCTGATTATTCCCATTTAAAAGAAAGATGTAGAAATATAGGCTTGGCTAGAATTTTAAGATCCCGTATAATTTTCAAAAATCTCTCCTCTCTTATTTCAATGACTTCTCCAAATGTTAAATATTCTGAATCAAGAGGAAAAGGGAAAGATATATACCATTGATTTCTACTTCTCCATAATGATTCCGGTACCAGAGTAGAGCATTCAGTCGGCACTTCACATACATTATAGCTACAAATAGCAGGAGTGCTGCAGCAAAACATGTGGCTAGCACTGCACCTAAGTGCCCAACAGTCTCTTCTGAAAAGGAAACAAACAACATTAATTACAATTTCTGGCGAAACAGTACACTGTAGGGTAGAGTTAAAAGTGAAAGCTGATTCTGTTGGGAAAAAAATTTGACGCATTGCTGTCTAAACAAGAATAACAGCAACATAACTACAGAGGTGAGCAGAATTTGAAAAATAGAAAGTTACCATTCTCTGTAGCGAGTATTCCTATTCACAAAATAATAAATAAAGGGATGAAGGATGGATGTGAAGTCAATTTCTGACATACGTCAGAGTCGAGCTTATCTCATTAGCATCTGTACACAGAAACTGGCTTTTAAGTCTTTTTTGCCATCTGAAAGCTGCAAAAGAGCAGTCTTTAAAAAGTCTGCAGAATGCGCCTTTAAAATAACACAGTAGAATGTCCAGAGTCACTGAGGAATCATCCATGCTTAAAATATCAAAATGTGTTTTGCCCTCCCCCAAACTTAAAGCATTTAGCATGGATGCTACTCATTGTTTACATTTTTGTTAAGAAGGGAAAAAAGTCTTTTTGGGTCAAGCTTAACTCTGGCTAGAATAAATAGATATGTTCCTTGAAGAAGCCAAGCCAAGCTGAAGCTCAACTCCTGAAGACTTCATAGACAGACCCAAGCAGGGACATTTTTAATAATATGGAAATGAAAGAGTACAGGTTTTCACAGTTGTTACTTATTGGCATGATAACAAATAAAAATTGGTGCTGACTTTTTGCTAATTGAGCCATGAGTATCTTCAGGCTAATATATTCAATGTCTCACAACGCACTGCTCTGAAATTATTTTACAAGATGGAAGTGGTATGCCGCTACATTACCTTCTTCCAGAATGTTTTTCAACTTCCCAGTCTAGTCTACAACCATGCGAATTTTGTTGTTACCTGGTGCCATCATGTGGCAATTTCTCTCCTTAGATTCACAGAGGATAGCTTGTTACAATACTGCTCTTATACAATTAGCTAGTGCTGCTTCTCATTCTCAGAAGCCCAATGTTTTACCCACCCTCTTCTAATTTAAGCACAAATATCTTTTATTTCCTCTAGGATATTGAGGGTGTATAATACTCTTTCATTCTCTTTTGCGCTCACAAAAAGCACCCAGCAGATGGAAGGCCAACTCAAATTCCTACAACCCATGTTTTAAAGCTGCATTGATAATGAAAAAGGCTACATGAATGTTTTTGTTTATGACTATACAGTAAATACAGCAAATGAATATTTTAATTAATTAGTCTGTCATTTGATCAACAGAAGTAGAAAATTTGCTCTTGAATGGATATACAATATATTATTGCGATGTTTTTGTGAACTTACTGCTATTAAACAATTAATGCTGTGTACATATAGCTGCAATGATAATCAATAGAATCTTTTATGACTATTTTCACAGGCACACTACCTGATTTTTTCAGTGTAAAAAGAGCTGTACTATTTCTAATGAAGCAGGCAAAAACTCCATAATTTTCATCAGTCATGTTTAGTGCTAAAGAACTGGAGATAAATATTTTGGTTTCATTGTCACTGAACCTGGAAAACAAACAAACAAACAAACAAAAAAGTTAGCATACTGCTAAACACTGTTATTTGGGAAGAAAAGCAAAAGATGAGAATCAAGAAATTTCAGATTTGGGCTACCCAAAAATGTTAGGGTGCTTACAGACAGAAGACTCCTAATGCTGCCTACTAAAGTACACTGTGTGAAGTTACATTTTTTTCCACAGTGCACTTGATTTAAGTAATGAAACAATGGCAGCAGAAGAAATACTAGGAAAATATAGAAGAGTTATTCATGATAGGAACAATCTTGAGATTCCTGTAAAATTCCACAAATACAGCAGGTCAATTATACCTTGAAAGTCTTATCCAGATCCCACTGTGTACCGTGCCCCTTTTTAAACTCTAGAAAAGTGCATGATATTCATGGATGGAAAGTCTTTGGTGTTTGGTGTTAACACTGGATCAGGAAAAAAGATGGCACTGCCACCATTAACTTCTAAGAAGACCTAAGCAAATCTGTGCTATGGAAATTCTCTTCTTGGTTTAACGTGTCCATCTTGGTAATCTTGCCTTTCTCTACTACAAAAGCAAGTTTGCATGAGGAAAGATGTTACATGAATTGGACAAATCCCTTTTTTCTATAATTTCTGATTTACGTAAGTTTTCAGAGTCATATTTGATATGCCATTTTTCTTTATTTTCCCAAGCACTCCCTTTCCAGTTTGGGAAAAGCAACAGGAAGTGTCAGTTACAGACAGCAGGCTTTTGTTTTCTCACCCCAAATACTTAGCACCTTCCTCTCTCATTCTTCTCATGTAATTTCCAAGCTATCTCTCTTCTGTGTTCTCCCCTCATTTCCCATGGCTTAGTCTGCAAACCTACGCTAGTATGCTTGGGAATAATCATTGAACTCAATGCGGTTTCTTTCCATTAAGTAGTCTGAATTGGACTGTGCATTTCTAAAAGGAGAGGCGGACAGCTTATTTTTAAACTGTATTAATGGTAATATTGCTTAATGCATTGTCAATATTAAAGCATTAATATTGCTTAACGCATTGTAAGCCGCTCTGAGTCTCTGGAGAAGGGCGGCATATAAATCAAACTAATAAAAATAAATAAATAATATTGAGTACCCTAACCAGCATACCTTGGGTGGGTCACTCTCTCTCAGCCCAACTCACCTCACAGGATTGTTATGGTGGGGGAAATAGGAAAAGGAAGATGGCAATAGCAAGAGCACTTTAGACTTATACACCGTTTCATGGTGCTTTACGGTCCTCTCTAAGTGGTTTACAGAATCATCATATTGCTTCCAACAATCTGAGGCCTCATTTTACCAGCCTCAGAAGGATGGAAGACTGAGTCAACCTTGAGCTGCTCAGAATCAAACTCCTGACAGTACTGCAATACTGCATTCTAACCACTGTGCCATCACATTCAAGATAGTTGGATATGTTCACTGCTTTGAGTTATTTATAAAAATAATAAAAGTGGGATACAAATAAATAAACAAATATTCAACAATTTTGTGTCTCTATTTAAAACACTTCCAAAGTTTATTTCATTCAATACAGCTGTTTCCTGTTGTTGTTGTTGTTGTTGTTCCTTTCTTTCAAAAGAAACATAATAGGAGCAATTACGAAAACTTAATATGTCAGGAGGCTCCCTTGCCTCTTGCCTATTTATCTCCATACCCTCCATCCAGAACCTTCTTCTTGTCCACAAGATCAGAGGTTCAGGTGATAGATACAGCCTAACTGCCACTACAGTGATTGTACATGATAAAAATAATTCCTCCAGCCTGAAGGAAAAAACCCATTTTCCTCAGGAACATTGATCAATCCAAGCAAACATGCTCTGAAGCTTCAGTTTATTTAAGGTCTTTTCAAAGGAGCAGATTGGGAATTGTGGAAAGAAGATTAAATTTGCTGAGTTAAAGGGAAGATTGGGTAAATTGTTATATGGGCAGTAGGCTTAGTGCTCATGTATGCAATCAAACCAGCTAATTTACATTGCACATACACTAGCAGAGATTTGGGATCTTCCAAAATCATTTCTCTCCACTTTCTTTTACATACAAATGAATTGTAAGTTCTACCTATGGAGCATGTTAAGGTTTTACTTAGAATGTGCTTTTGTTTTGTTTAGGAAAATTTTTTTATGAGTTTTTAATCTAATTCTCTTTAAACTGCCTGAGTTTTTATTCCCTTTTTCCCTTTCTCTTCTTTCATTTTTAAAGAGTCATAATTATTGTACTCAAACATTTTCTTTTTGTCGTTTTTACCTCTGGATTTATTTTCAAGTTGAATTAAAGCTGCGTGCTTTGATCGTAAAAGTCACAAAATTACACAACTAACTACAAAAATGTAGCAGAATGAATTCAGGAAAGTAGATTCCCCCTCTATAGAAAAAAAAACCAACTAACAATTGACAAGGTACTGACAAGTCAAGAGATTGTAGAATTAAGCCCTTTATTTATACTTAACAACTTTGCTTAGTTCTGACTGTGAGAGATTTCCTATCCTGAGCAGTAGTCTGTAAGGATCGGAATCATCAATTAATATTATACCAGAGAAGGGACGCATAACCAATATAATACTGCTTACAGAGGTATTCAGGGCTGTGTGTATGTGAGAGAAGCAAGCCTAAATTCTACTAGATTATACAGCTGAATAATATCTGCTTATAGGTCAGACTATTTGTGAACAATTATTGACAATCAATAACAAAATTAATGAGCTTAATACATCTTTCCAGCTATATGCTCAAGGGCATTGAGAGTCATCCCCATGTCACCTAAGGAAGTGAGAGTGAGAGTGAAAGAAACAAAGGAGAGAGGAAAAATATACAAATCTGACTCCCACAAAGAGAAAAGACAGGAAAAACAACATATGGCATACAAAATAAACAAGAAGCCTCCTTCCCAAATTAGGGTTATTTTATCCACTCCAGCAGAATAAAAAGAACCACAGAAGGTGGAATTCCAAAAGATTTACTTTAAAAGATTCTGTGGTGAAACTACTGTATAAGTGTCCTATTGTTTCACAGAGGTCTTTAACTTTTGGAGAAGCTGAAGTGAAATCATAATAGATTTATTTACTTAGGGTTTTCTGCCATTCAGTTCTTACAGGCTCTGAGCAACTTGCAACCAATGCAACAGAAGACTTAAAAAGAGACAAATACAACCGCTAACAGAACCAGTCTGTTGTGCCACAATCTGAGGATTGAATAAAGCTCACTTGTTCTCAAATGCTTTCCTAAGTAGTCATTTTTTATGAAATGCGGCTACTCACAAATGTTGGGGTGGTAGCCCTGTCCCTGCTGTATTCCCTCTTTGAGTAAGAGTATCAGAAAGAGAATAAAAATCACAAACGAACACACAAACAAACAAAAAATCTAAAAATTTGAATCCATTGGGCTTCTGCTGTTCAGAAAGAGGCATCCAAAACTCCAAAAAGGGTTCACCATTTTTAATATGTTCTTCTTCAAGCTGTTGCCTTGCCATTATTCTAACCATCTCTCCCATCTTTTGTTTCCTGCAGCAGTTTGATGATGGTGGGCAGGTGGATGTACTCTAGATCTTAGCACAACTGTTGGTGATAGAGCAGTTTAGAACAGGGGTGTCTAAATTTGGCAACTTTTAAGACTTGTGGACTTCAACTCCCAGAATGCCACAGCCAGCTTGCCCTAGAGTAAGTGGAAGAGGAATAGAGAAAGATCATCCTATTGCTATCTACTTGGCCAAGCAAATAATGTTCTTCAATTGCTTTCTCATCTCTGCCTCTTCTTACCAGCTCTTTCCCTCATTGCCCTTTCTAAATTTACCAGGCATTGCAAAGAAGCCTCATTGCCTCCACTCTAATGATTACTGAGTACCTTAATGGTAGAATAATACTCTTGAATCAAGGTTAATCCTTCATGATTATATGGACACAACCATGCAGTTTCAGTACAGAAACAGTTTGCCATTTCCTTCTTCTGCAGTGTTCTCAACTAATGATCAGGCTCTTGGAGTTAGAAGGACACTATCAGAGATTTGGATGGCATGGACATTTATGATATGATAAAGTTAAGGTTAATGCTGGATTTTAAAAATCATTATGTTAGACATGCCATATGGGAATAGATAGAAATTCAAGTTATACTCAAAAACACCTTTGTGGTGCTCGGCACAAAAAATGTTTCATAGATGAGAAATACCAGGCAAATAAAATAGCTAACTTATCATGAGCAGAATTTTGTCAAGGGAAGAGGGATATTTTCAGCTTCTCTGTCTAACCTACAGCCATGACATCTCCTGGACTTCTCTCATCCAAACACTAACAAAGTCCTACCTGCTCAACTTCTGGGTCTAGCTAAATTAGCTCAGTGGCAAAGGAACCCACCAGCCCAGGTTCTAGCCAGGTTCTATTTTCATTTCCACTCAGAAAAATCAACAGACAAATGCAAAAGTCCTAAGAAAAAGGAGGGTGGAGAGCAGACTGCAGAATCACCAATTTTTTAAAAAAGATGTTGCATTGGAGGTAATACACCTGAAACATATCAGTTTGTTATTGGAGAAACATAAATTATTTTTCCAATAAGAATTTGAATTGATTACTGAGTTCACAAGAATCTATTGCCTAGATTCTCTGGATGGTAGTAGGCACTACTCTGATGGTAATATATCATACAGCCCATGTCATCCTCTCATATTATTAAATCATACAAATTCTCTATATATGTGTCAGTGAGCATCTCAGCATTGCTATACACCGTAACACTGGGAAGGCGTGTTCATATTTATTCTGGAGCTGTAAAACTAAGACAACTATTCTCTCTTTCTCCAATTAGACATACAGTCATTTCTCATTTTAAAACATAAACCCTTTTCTTTCTGGTTTTTTACACATACGCCTTTTCTAAAATTTAGTATAAGCATTCCTTCCTAGAAATGTAACAAGTGTACCTTCCATTCCATAACATCAGTTTCACTGCAAATTTGCTTTTCATTCCAGAATAATCAGCAGAATGTATGCATTCATTCATTTTCTATAGCTGTCTTTGCAGTCAATAATGCAAAATTCAAAAAAATATGTTACAATCAAAAATACTAAAAAACATTAAAACAATAGAAACATCTAAAATAAATATACATAGCAGCCACGATACTTAGCTAGTTAGCAATACAGCCAGGAAATAGGACCCTTAACACATTCAGCACCCAAGGTTAGGAACACAGCCAGGTGTTTAGGGCCTTACAAAAGGCTGACACGGTTGGGGTCATTCTAATCTCAAAAGGAAGTTCCACAGAGCAGGGGACACTGGGGAAAAAGCCCATCTTCCAGTCCAGGGGTGTCAAACTCAATTTCATTGAGGGCCGCATCAGGGTTGTGTTTGATCTCGGAGGGCCATGGGGTATGGCCATGGTGAGTGTGACTCGGGACTCATGTCGGGGGGCACCTATGGTGGCCACGTGCTAATGCAGGACTTCCCTGAGACCCTCCCTCACTTTCATTCTAATCTCCTTCCTTCCTGC
>JANHZT010000051.1:4969-17559 GCA_032468215.1 Stegonotus admiraltiensis
TATGCTATATGCTAACTTTGTAAACCACTTAGAGAGGGCTGTAAAGCACTATGAAGTGGTATAGAAGTCTAAATAAAAAATGAAATAAAATATAATTTATTTTATGACCTTCCAGGGACACTACCCCATAATTTATTATTTCAGAAATGGTATCATTTTGGTGTGCTCTCTTCACTGAAGCTAGATGGACACTGATGATTCTTTGCACTTCATTGTGATCCTTGTGTTGCAAATGCAGAATCTCCACTGAGTAATCAAGTTGTGGAAATAAAAAGGCAGATAAATAGGTTTCTTGTACCTAAGCAAGATATTTTAAAGATACAATTCAGTTATCCCAAAATATTTCTCATGAGCGTCACTGAAAACAACATGGAAATGATTTTATTCATTATTTTATTTCTCAGATACTTAAGGAAAAAAAATATTTTCCAAACTTCAGCTACAGGTTGTTTTTAAGTTGGTCCTTTCAGAAGGATAATCCTGAAAATGATATGGGCAGAAACACCATTCATGCTGAAAATATACCTTTAGTATATTTGTGGCATCCTGTTCTTTGAAAATGAATAGGCTGAGTAGAAAAGCTCAGCATATGATGAAGTGTGAAATGAAGTTTTGACAAGCTGCATACTTTAGCTGCAATCAATTGCTACAAAACTGCATAATCTTCAGAATGTTGCTGCGGATGCTGAAATTAATTAGTCACATCCATAATGAAGTATGTCTTTAAGTACATACTGAGCAAAATGGAACTACTGGAAACAAAATGACTTCATTGTTGCAAGATTCTCTCTCCCCACCCCCCACCCCCCGAAATGATGGAACAAATCTGAAATAACACAGAACAGGCCCTGAAGCTCCATTGAATTTACAAGGTGAGTACAAAATACAGAGGATGAGGATAGAGAGTTAGAAATTGGCCTACTAGACAATTCTCCTGAATAGACTAATAAATTCAAATAAAAAGATGCAATGCAATTGTTTATTAATATTTTATCTTGTATTTCCATTGTTACAAAGCGGAAATAATAGCAAACAATTTGCAATCGCTTTTAAAAAGCAATTAAAAGGCACTAATCAACTCTGGTAAAAATTGCTGAGGATACATTTGGAAGGAATATATAAGTGCACAGTAGTGGATCTATTTTCTTTATGATTCCAATCCTAAATCTCTAGGTTTTTCCCCAGGGATTTGTCTCAAAAGAGAAAAAAAATTCCCTGCAGGTATTAATCACATTTCATATTTCAGGGGACTCTTTGTCTCACCTTAACAATGCTTGGTGCTCTATCCCTCATTTAATGCATGAATTAAGAAAAATAGAGAAGGGAAAAGGCATTAAATTATCCAACATTTGCTTTTTAATAAATAGAGCTTTGACATTAGATTCTTGGTAATATGAAATGAAATAAGAGATTTTGGCAACAGAGCTAGAAAAATGTTCTAAAAACACCCCAAGGAGTCACAAGGAGAGTAAATATCAAAGGATCTTTGTGCTCACATGCATAGTTTTTACACCAGTAGTAGGTCCTGATGATTTAGGATTAGCTTTAAAATAAGCAAACAAACCCACAGCACTGCTTTGCTTTTTAAAAAGGGAAACAGCAAGGCAGGAAGAAGAAGAGAACTTTCGTTATTGAAAAAAAAAATTAGAACTTTCATCAAAACAACATAGAGCTTTTTGGGAAAGAAAATGATCTGGGTAGGATCATTGGACCTAGGGAAAAGTAAGGGGTGCAGTAAAGAAAAGAAAGAACAAAAAAAAACCGGGTTAAGGATGGTAGAAGAAAGAAATTGTGGAGAGAAATCAATGGAGAATGAGGAAGTTAGTAAAAGGGAGGCTAACAGAATGGAATAACAGAGTTGGAAGGGATGTTGGTGGTCCAACCCACTGTTCAAGCAGGAGACCCTTTACCATTTCAGACAAGTGCCTGTCCAGTCTCTTCTTAAAAGCCTCCAGTGACGGAGCACCCACAACTTCTGAAGGCAAAAGTTTTCACGGGTTGATTGTTCTCACTGTCAGGAAATTGCTCCTTAGCTCTAGGTTGGATTTCTCTTTGATCAGTTTCCATCTGTTGTTTCTTGTCTTGCCTTTCAGTGCTTTGGAAAATAGGACGAAAGAGAAGCACAATTGAGAAGGTATAAAGATGGAGACAATTCAGCATGAGATGAAAGGGAAGCAGAACTGAGAAGGTATAAGGGTGGGGAAAATTCAGCATGAGACATTCTCAATGCTTGTTCATAGTCTGGAATGAACATAGAACAACAAATTGCTGTAAGGGTTCCAATGTCATCCCAGAAAGCTCTTGAAAGACCAAGCTAAAGGCCAAAGGCTTCTTCTGACTGGCTTGCTTGCTATCTCTCTGGAAAAGAAAGAAGTTCAACTTTATCTCTGCTAGCATTCATCTCCTCACAGAGTTAAGAAATACCCCACATCCACTCCAAGCATCATCTGTGATGACATGTTATATCCAGACCTGGAAAGGAAAGTTTGATACCTTCTGACATCACATGATATTATAATTATATCTATTGTGTCCCATGATCATCAGCAAAACTTCAACAAGTTGGACCTGTACCTGGAAAGCAAGAGACAATAATGAACATAATACAGAATGGGGGAAAATATCAGCAAATGTTTATGCTTGCATTTTTTTAATGCTGCTGTACGATGCAGCAGAAAAAAAATTGTCAAGCTATTATAGAGGATATATTACTCACTTTCTTTATCCCCACTGAACGTTTCAGTATTCTATATTGAGATCTTAGGGTAATTATCATAACTCCTTTTGATGACAGATCCTGATTCCTTTCTATGTCCAGATTTATCATGTCTGCAAAGAGAACATCTACCATTCTCTCTGAGTGATTATTGTTTTCCAAAATATCTTCATAATTGAGTGCTACTTGGCTTTGGCTGCATAATAGATATTATTTCACTTCTCTTGTTCTCCTTTCGTGCCATGAAAAAGTTATTTGGGCATTTAAAGAATGGAATCTGAGTTTCTTTTCCTTTTCCTCCCTCCCCTCCATCTTCCTTTGTGTCGGCACTGTCTAGATTGTTCTAATTAATGCCTCCAGGCAAAAAAGGCATGTTATTATTATAAGTATTCAAAATTGCTTTTTGATTTGGAACTTATGATAATAAGCAAAAGTGGTAGATGTGCAGCCAGCAATGAAGCATATTCAATTTTTTGTGGAATTAGAATTCATACAAATTAGCTGCTGCACTCTGCAAATATATCTGGGAATATTTATTATACTTCAAGTAAGAAAAGAGCCAAATCCAGAGAAGAAATATAAAATGCTGTGTTGAATTACAAGATGCTAGGTGGACTGTATTCTTTTTTTTTCTTTTCTTATCCCAAGTTTTCCCTTTACACAACAACCTCATTAGCAATTATTTTCCTGGGAATAATTACCACAAAGGCCAAAGATGATAAAGGAGATAAAGAGAAAAGAGAATATTTTGTGCCCTTACACATGGGGTGTACAATATATACCTCCTGATCCCTGTTCAGTAAAGTAATTTTTAAGGTACCTTTAGATGAGTTTATGACACAGCTCGTGGTATATGTTTCGTGACATTAGGACAGGGTAACAATAATTAACTTTATTTTATTTTTATTGACCTGGTATTTTTTAAGATGTTTTTCTGTACCTGTTTAGGGTTAACGATTGGCAAAATGGAAACACAGTACTTTGCAATGATATTAGTGAGAGGAAAGGTCAGACTTAAGGTCACAGTAATTTATTGATTAATTGTCAAATAACAGATTTGCAATGTGCCACATACACACCTTGTGGCTTTCAGGGTAAATATTGAAACTGATCTACAAGCAAATAACACACTCAATAATTGCTAGGATTGTAATGGTGTGATATAATAGCTTTCAGGTTCAAGAGCAGAATTCTGCACTCCTTGTGCAGCCAATGACTATAGCTAAAATAAAACATAATCATAAACCTAAATATGTGTAAAACTCAATCTTTCCCAATGGTCCGCTGTAGTTTCTTTAGTGAAAATCTTGAGGGACAGCTGTTTAATATCTTATATATTCCCTTAAAACAAAAAGAAGGAATAAAAACAGGATGGCCACTAAAAATATCAATCAATCTTGATATTTCATTCACAATAACTATTAAAATTGTACCATTCACCTTTGTCAAGAAAAGGTCAACAGTTGGGACAGATAGTAAAGTTCTTATCTCACTTAGGAAGGTCTGAAATATATGTGTCAGGAATTAAAAGGAGGGAGTCTGCTTGAAGAAGCATCAGTGTCATAATTTCTTGAGAAGGAAGAAAAATTACTAATTTTATCTTGTGATAGCTGAGTTGGGTTGAAAGCATCTGTCTCACTATCTGCAGATGACAGATAAGAACCAGTTTAACTTGAAATACCATTATTTAAAAAAAACCATGATCCATTGGGTCATTGTTTCAAAGATATTTCCCTACCTAAACAGAGAAACAGAATTACCACAAGCAGATTTTAAAAATCAGTGGGAGTGGGAATGGGAGTGACTTTTGACTTCCTGCCAGCTTTCCCATTGACTTTCTTCATGGGAAGCTGGCAGGGAGCATTGAAAAAAGGCGATCACTTCTCTGCAGCTGACTGTGGCTATTCTGCAGCATGGCAGAACTGAAATAGCTACAATTTTGCCAAATTTTAATTCCACAAGAGAAATTAGTCCTGGATTTAGGTCACATCCTTTAAGTTAGCCCATTTAAGGTATGATAATTCACTAGTTGTTGCTTTATGATGCACTATTTTCCCCAATTGACATGTTAGAAGTAAAATCTGGTCTGGTTCTTATTCCAAGGGAGAAGAATGCAGGAGACATGAATTAGAGGGCAGGCTGCAGTTGGAAAGGAGGTCTCCATTTATTTTGTAGTCAGAAACAACAGTGACAACAGCTTGTTTCTGGAGTGGCTGACGAATTGGGGTTGAGTAGATGGGCTTTTATACAATTTTGGGGTCTTTGTGATTGAGATGCCTATTCCTGTGCAAGAACATGTCCTTTAATATTTTAATGGCTGTTGCCAGATTCCTATGGGGGTCATGTAAGGGTCATGACTGACTCTACAAGCAAAAGTGGAAATGCAAATCCTAGGTGTTTTGTTTGTCTGAGCTAATCTTGTCAGTTTCAGCTGCAATGAATTTGGAAATGCTGGCTGCCTTTTGTTTATGAATAGAATGGCCTGGCTTTATGAATGGATATAAAATATCCATTCATAACGCCTAGCCTCTTCATGCTTTGGCTTGAAGTTGTTTTCCTATAGGAGAACGACTGGATCTGCTTTCTGCCTTTGTTAAGGAGATTTTTCTCCTCTTCTCCTTTAGGGGAAATATTTTATTCTGCCTCTTTTAATCTTCTGTAGAATATTTTATTCTGGGGAGCGGGGGTCTTTTCACAGAAGGTTAAAAACAGACGAACAGAAGAATTGCAGTGATATATAGATTTAAAAAGATGTAGATTGATCTCATTCAATATATACTTTCTCATACATATCACAAATAGAAGCTATAATATTATTGCTTAAATCTAAAAGCCAATAAGTTGCTTAACCTGTCTCTCCTTTTCCAGTAATGTTGCCTGGTAAAATATAATAAAATCTACTACAAATGTTTTTGTAGTGTTCTAGTTGCTAGCATCATATTTAAGAGGGACCAAAGATCAATATTATTTAGGAGATGGACATTCCACATAAAAATGCTTTAACATTCTTGCCTGAGGTTTCAAATAGACCAATAAGCTATCTTTTTATGCAAAATGAATGCAGTAACATAATTTCTAATAAATGTGTTTCTATAACCCATATAAAAGACAGTGATGGTATTTTGTAACTGTTGTTACAAAATAAATGCTACCATCTCCTGTTGATCTTTTTAATCAAGTAATTAACACTTGACAAAGACACATTCAAAAACCAATTGAAAAAAGAAATAGAAGCAAATGATTGCCAACTGTGTGTTAATTTTACAGGCGTGTGGTCTTTTTTTCTGAAGCACCAAGGAAAAAAATACCTTTGTAGCCCACTGCAAATCTGTTGTGCCTCTGAAGTTTATGTACCAACCTTTTAATTATCAAAAAGTGCCTTGTGGCAAATTGCAAAAGTAATGCTTTACAATAGAAATAAAGTACAAATAAAGTAATGCTTCTAACTTGATTTATCAATTCTTACTTTGTTACTTTGATAACAGATTGCAGCAGGTTATGGTAAGAGTGGCTATGGATAAACTTTTATTAGTTTCAGCAAACATGGCAGAGCACAAAAAGCTTTGTTAATTCTCCATGTGTTTTAACATTGTCTAGCTGCAATTGAGGATGATGTATATCTAAGCTTTTTGACCTCTTTAAAAACCTCACATGCCAGGTCACATCTTTATTTTCAATCATGAGCAAGCCGCATGATTAATTAATAGTGCCTTGATCAGGTTTCAGATATATGAATATGTATTCTCGAATGTTGTCCACATTATAAAACTCATCTCCTAGATATGAAGAGTGTCCAGAGATGGATTAAGATAAGCCTTATGTTTCAGACTACAAGAAAATTTGCCAAAGAAAAGCTGTGGGATTTTCATTGGATTTTAAAACCACATGCACACAGGAATCGAAACTTTAAATTTAGATATACATGATTAAAGTTCTGCAAGAAAATGAAAGGAATTACCCAAAATTATATAACTATAGTGATAGTTAAGTTTATACAGAAGAAAAGTATGATTTATTGCTTAACGCATTGTAAGCCGCCCTGAGTCTCCGGAGAAGGGCGGCATATAAATCAAAGCAAAAAAAAACAAAACCCTTTATACTGAGGAAATTTAGATAGCAATGAACAAAAGCCAAGAACTGCCAATTAGAAAGGGAGGATTCTAGCAATTTATGCTAGCAACTATATTAATTAGGAGAAAGTGTGTGCAAAGTATTAGCATATTCAAAGACATTGTGAAATAAACAGTTACAAGATTATTTTTTTTTAACAGATTGAAGAAGATCTGTACAAAGTCTTCCAAGTTGGAACATTGCCTTACTAATACAGTGAACTAAGAATGGATTTTTATTCCTTCATCATTATTAGAGAACTAATAGCTAATTGTTGTTTTAAGCACAATATGAAAAGAAGATGAATGAACACTTGGGAAACTGTTCAATTTAATATATTATCTGGCTTGGGACTTTTAATTTCCTAAATGAAAAGAAGATTGAAGATTAAGTCCAATTCAGACTTTGACAGTATATGTACTTAGACCTGCTAGATGTACAGTAGAAGCTTGATTTTAAAAAAAAAAGGTAGAGGGACTCTTAGAATCACTGACTTCTAATGAATAATGGAAAAGATATGGAAATTCCCCAAAAGATACATATATTTATGTTATTGCTTAGACACAAGCTTATAACTGTGAAGGTCACAACAAATTGTGGACAGTGCTTCCTCTCTGCAGATTGAAGAATTTGTTTGATGTTGCTAAAGGAAAGCAGGAGTTATTTGGCTGGTCTGTTCAAGAGGCAAAGTAGAAAACGGATAGATGAAAAAACAAACGACATCAAGAGGAAAGATGGAAGTCTTATTTCTCCTTTTCTGTGTATTACCGCTCATTCTTTTCATATGGTTCTTTCTATACTTTCCATATAAGCAGCCATAAATGAAGTTTCTTCATTTTCTCTTTTTGCACAAGCACATTCTCCTAGCAAGTATTTGTGGTCAGCTATTTGTTTCCTGCTTTAACTAAGTAAATAATAGATTCCATTTTTTCCTCACTGTAATATCAAAACTGTCAACATTTCACAAAAATGAAAGAAAAATAAAGCACCCATGGCACACATTTTTTAAAAACCCTAAAAACTCCCACGAACTCATTAAAAGGCAGTTATAGTTACAAACTTCTTGGACATCATAAATCACAACAGGCTCTCGAGCACAACCCTATTGTCAATCATTTCCCAAAGACCAACATTTTGAGTAGGAAAAGAGTATTCCAAAGAGTAAGCACAAAAATTGTATGTGTCTTCATGGTATTGTAAATAAATTCAGTTGAGCTTAGAGATACCGAAGAAATAAGCAAGGGGCCTGCAGTAGAGATTGTATGATTCTGAGAAAGAGTGAACAATAAGTGGGGGGTGGAGACCCCTTTCAAAATAACCCCTTCTTGAACAGAGACTAAAGGGCTTTCAGCTTTCTGTTATTCTATTTTATAACAATAAGAATATTCCTGGAAAATCGGTTATGCCTTGGTTTCTTGACCTGGCATACCTGAAGAGTTGTTAGGTATAGCTCTTTCAAAAATGATGGGGATCATCAGTAGCAGTGGTGGGATTCAATTTATTTTCCTACCGGTTCTGTGGACGTGGGGGTAGGTGGGGTGGGTGTCATGTGCTGAGTTGGCATGGTCAACTTGACATCACTCATGCCTATGCCCACTCAGTCACATGACACCCCCCCCACCAAGCTGCGCCCACAGAAAAAGGTAGGAAAAAATGTGAATTTCTACCTATCTACCTATTTTCTGCCCAGGCCTGGCCTAATCTTTCCTCAGGCTGCTTACCTTCCCCCCATGGCAGCTGGTCCAGACTCTGGAAGGCAAGCTGACCTCTGGTAGTTTTTGGAGGCCTCCAGCCAATCACCGCTGCTGGGAAGTAGCTGGCAAAGAGGTGGCGGCTGGGAGGCTTCTTGCAGTTACATCAAAAAAGCATGCTCTCTTTTTCGATGTAACTGCAAGAAGCCTCCCAGCTGCTGCCTCTTTGCCAGCCACTTTCCAGCAGCAGTGACTGGCTGGAGACCACCGAAAACTATGGGAGGTCAGCTTGCCTTCTGGAGTCCAGACCAGCTGCCATGGGAGGAAAGTAAGCAGCCCAAAGAAATAGGCAGTGGTGGGGGAAGAAGCAGGGCTAGGGCCAGGGCCATTGAAGGAAGGGAAATGGGGTGATGCATGTGACTGTTGAAGGGAGAACAGATGCCAAGCAGGTGGCAGCTCCGGGGCAAGGCTGGAGCCGGGGAGTGGTGCATTTCCTGACCCAGCCAAGGTGGGCAGCAGCTCCAGGGCCTCAGGGAATGGTGCATCCCTGGGGTCCCTGCCCCCAACCCAAGGTGAAGAGTGAATGGGCAGCATGCTTACTTACCTTTGGTGATCTGAGCAGAATGGGCAAGGCATGGAGGCCACTGGCAAGGTGTGTAGACTGGTGAAGCGAAGGCAACATATATAGGGCTGAGATGGGTAGGGCGAGCAAGCATTGAGCAGGAGGGCGGGAGGGCAGTACAAGCTGCAGGCAGATGGGGCGAGTGGGCAGCGATCAGGCAGGGCCAGTGAGTGGCAACTGGGCGACCAGTTCAGGGGTGTGGCCAGCCAGCAGTTGCTACCGGTTCGGTGACCCAGACCAAATTTCCGCTACCGGTTTGTGTGAACTGGTGCGAACTGGCTGAATAACACCTCTGATCAGTAGTTCCTCTTGGGATTACCACATTGGGTACCTTAATTCAGATTGAGGAAGTATGTTGGTGCTAAGTCATACAATTTATTGTAATTACTTACTATCTAGCTAGATTCTTGCAAAATTGAAAGAAGGCAAGGGGGAAATAAAATAGATCAGGGAACCATACATTTTACAACAACAACAACAACAACAGAAACCCTTTGGCAAAATATTTACAAAGCAGAGCAAGAATCTGTGGTTCTGACATCTTTTTTTTTAACTACACCATAGTTAAATATTGACCCTTAATTATTTAAATCATATGCAGAATTTGACATAATAAATGCTGGACAAAAATAGAAAGTAGAAAAATAGAAAGTAGAATATTGCTAGAAGAAATATCAACCATCTAAGATTTGCTGACAATGGTGTTATGAATAACATTTAAAGAATCTCTTGATAAAGATGAATCAAGTGCAAAAGTCAGTTTGCTACTCAATATTTTAAAAAAACACCACAAGATTACATCCGTATGTGAAACCAATTCAAATCAAATAGGATGAAGAAAAAACTGAAAATTTAATCTTTATATAAATGTGTGTGTGTGTGTGTGTGTGTGTGTGTGTGTGTGATCAAGGCCATGACTATAACATATGACTTTGAAATTAGGAACGTTATAATAGCTGAATAAAGGAAAAAGGATGCCTGCGTATTATGATAGTGCCTGTGATAAAATTGTAGATAATACTTTGAATCAATTGAAGAATAAATAATTTAATATTGTATTCATCAGATCATAAAATTTCAAAGGCAACAGAACACCAACCACAATAAAACAATGATGATTTCAGTCAGATCACAGAAAGGTATACATGGAAGCAGCATTATTTAATCCAGTACCCCTATAAGACTACAAGATTGAGGAAGGCGGATGTCATTGCCAGTTTACATATTTTTAGAAATGTATAATATTCTCAATGGATTCTGTCTAAAGAGAGTTTCACAATCTCAAGATTTTTCTAGATTCTTTAAAAATAAACCCTTGTTCCTAAAACCTAACAATTATTCCAACAGAATAATTCTTGTAATTCTTGGTACACTGCATTTTATTGGAAGTAAAATTAGAAATGGTACAGTTCTCATCACCATGACAAAATTTCTCAATTTTTCTGTAAACCTCCTTTATAATGAAAGAATCACATCTGAGTCTCATAAATCCTCAAATACGTACTCTGTGTGTGTGTGTGTGTGTGTATGTGTATGTGTAAAAATCAACCTAGTCTTGAAAGTTCATCATTAATATAGTGTAAAAAAAAAGAGAAAACAGTAATCACTATTCCATGAAATAGAGAGTAGAATATACTAGATTTAAAAATGTAAAAATAAACACATCTAATTGCTGGACTCCCCTCCAAGTTTTTTAATAATACCTTTTCAAACACTGTTACATGGGTAGCCAAATATAGTACTCTTGGAAATAGATTTAAAATATTTTTTTCTAATATTATTAATTATTTTCTTAAACATATCATCTTCATCACCTTCATCATCCTAGTGTTTTTCTCACAGATGCAGGTTCCACTTTTATTTATTTATTTATTTATTTATTTATTTATTCAAATTTATATACCACCCTTCTCCCAATGGGACTCAGGGTGGTGAACAGCCAAAGTAAAAACATATAATACAAAACTTAAGAACAAGTTAAGAAATATTAAATAATTTTGGCCCCCTTTTAAAACCACCCCAGTAAAATCCAATTAAAACAAGTAGAGACAGTTAAGAATAAAGATAAAAATTGCTAAAAGGGGGTTAGGCCAACCGGGCCAGGTGGAACAGGTGTGTCTTCAGGGTGCGATGAAAGGCATGGAGGTCCGGGATCTTACAAATCTCCAGGGGCAGGTCATTCCAGAGGGCAGGGGCTGCCACAGAGAAGGCCCTCCCCCTGGGGGTTGCCAACCAACATTGGCCGACGGCACCCTGAGGAGCCCCTCTCTGTGGGAGCGTACTGGCCGGTGGGAGGTTAACGGTGACAGAAGGCGGTCCCGTAAATAGCCGGGTCCTAAGCCATGGAGCACTTTGAAGGTGGTAACCAACACCTTGAAGCACACCCAGAAGACCACTGGGAGCCAGTGCAGCTCGCGCAGGAGTGGTGTCACATGGGAGCACCTCATCGCTCCCATTATCCCCTGCGCAGCTGCATTCTGGACCAGTTGGAGCCTCCGGGTGCACCTCAAGGAGAGTCCCATGTAGAGAGTGTTACAATAGTCCAGGTGGGAAGTGACAAGAGCTTGAGTAACCATGCATAAGGAGTCCCGATTCAGAAAGGGACGCAACTGGTGGATCAGGCGAGCCTGATAGAAAGCCCCCCTGGCCACGGCCGTCATGTGCTCTTCTAAAGACAGCTGTGTATCCAGGAGGATACCCAAGTTGCGAGCCCTCTCCGTGGGGGCCAATGACTCGCCCCCAATAGCCAGCAATGGCACCAGCTATATCGGGATGCTGGAAGCCACAGCCACTCGGTCTTGGAGGGGTTGAGTCTGAGCCTGTTCCTCCACATCCAGACCGGCATGGCCTCCAGGCACTGGGACATCACTTCAAGGGCATCATTGGGGTGGCCTGGGATGGAAATCTACAGCTGAGTATTGTCAGTGTACTGATGGAATTCCACCCCGAAGCCATGGATGATGTCACCCAGCGGCTTTACATAAATGTTGAACAGGAGAGGAGAGAGGACCGACCCCTGCAGCACCCCACAAACAAGGAGCCTCAAGGTCAATTTCTGCCCCCCTGCCAACACAGACTGCGTCTGGTCAGAGAGATAGGGGGAGAACCACCATAGAACAGTGCCCCCCACTCCCAGCCCCTCCAACCGGCGCAGCATGATACTATGGTCGATGGTATCAAAAGCCGCTGAGAGATCTAATAGGACCAGAATAGAGGAACAACCCCTATCCCGAGCCCTCCTGAGATCATCCACCAACACGACCAATGCCGTTTCCATGCTGTGCCCAGGCTGGAAGCCGGACTGGAGCGGATCTAGATAGACAGCTTCATCCAGGTACCAGGGGGAGCTGTCACGCTACCACACTCTCAACAACCTTCGCCAAAAACCGAAGGTTGGAGACTGGACGGTAGTTGGCCAAAATAGCCGGATCCAGAGAGGGCTTCTTGAGTA
>JANHZT010000053.1:2614-12780 GCA_032468215.1 Stegonotus admiraltiensis
TGCCCCCGCTGCCGGTCAAAAGCCCCCGGCCCCATTACGCGTCTCACACGGCCGCCGCCATCTTGCGCATGCTCAGAAGAAGAAATTTTACACAGGATTACAGCTTTGATTTGGGCTTTGATTTGGGAATATATTTGCCACATATAGAATGGGAAAGATAACACATTCCTTAAACCAAGAGCTAATTATTTCCTAGTTTATAGGAGATCTTGGGCAGATTGGGCAGATTTTAAACAGCATAATCTTTTGTATTTTATGAAAAGCTAAATTTACCTTATAGTTCAAACATGGGCCCAAAACCCTGACAATTTTCTGCCAAAATCTTAACTGGATCTGACTAATAAATCTGAATTAGTGTAACGATCAGTGTAATAATCTAGCTAGAAAATATGTATCACTTGTGGGGAGAGGAGAAGTGATTCCCTGAATCAAGTTTTCAATCTTTTTCAAGATTAATAGTGGGCAGGTCAAATCATTTTAAAAAGCAATTTAGAAAATACATTATCACGGAGTCATTTGCCATTGTGCCTATGATAACTATGCAACTATTTCCAACCTGCTTCTCATTCTATGCTCTTCCACTTTGGTGACTGAAATTTACAATAGTATCCCAATCTGTTTCTGCTTCCCAAGAAAGATACACACACCAAGCAGATATAAGTTTCTGTCTTCAATTTGTTTCATTTGCTGAGAGTTTCAATTTATGGCATTATTCATTCAGCCTGAGAAATGTAAGCAACTAGGATTCTGAATGCATTCCATTAAACAGTCTCATTAAAAAGCTACCAGGTGTTTTCAGCATAATCTGCAGCTCTCTTTTTAGTTTTAATGTTTTCAGTGCTTGTGTGACAGATGCTCTCTCCAGGACCTTTCCTACAGCATCAAAATGTCAATTCTACTCTACAAAGCAAGCCTACATTTAACAACAGTGATGAAGCTCTTCTCCTTTCCTCTCTACCATCCATATCAGCTCAAGGTATCACAAAGCTTGTACAACTGGCCACAGTTAGAGACAAAGGAAACTGATAAACAAATGCTATAACTACTCCCATAGTTCTCAGTTACCCAGGTGATGGTTGTCCCAAAGGTGCTTTTTCAAGAGGCAACTAGACTTTCTCAGAGGTGGGGTTCTTTGAAGAGGTATCGCTTTTCACCCAAGGAACTTCTTCAGCTCTGAGCTGAAGAAGCTTCTTGGATGAGAAACAAAACGTCTTCAAGAAAAACAAAACCCAGAAAGTCCAGTTGCCTCTTGAAAAAAGCACCCTTGGTAGTCCCACTCCCATAGTTTCTTGAACCAGAATAAAATCAAGTATTAACAAAAGGAATATGGCAAGTTTCCACAACATTCTGCATATTTCTGCTGCCATTTAAACCTGCGCTCCATATTACTGAACTTAATAAACAAAACTATTCAATGAACAGAATCCACATCTAAAGACAGAGTACTGGTTTTAAACGTACTTTGGGAATTCCAATGCAAATCATGGCGTCTGGTATGCTAAGCTTGGCATGAATCTTCAAAATCGCACAAAGCCAGATGCAGCCAGAGCTTTTCACAAGGCTGGGATTGTTGCCCAGGCACTTCATAAATAATTGTGTCATGAAAAAGATGAACAATATTTGCAATGGAGTGCTTCTCTTCCATAAACAAGGTAAGTGCTTCTGGATTGCTTTTGCTTTAAATTCAGCTACAGATTCCAAAACAAGTAATTTAAACTATGAATTCACTTTATCTACTTCTTGCACATATGTAGCTATTATAAAATTAGCTACATCTTTGTTCCAAAAGCGAAGTGAATACACACTCAAAAGTTCAGTTTATTATTTTTTGCTTCCATTGGGGCCTATTAATGATCTAGTCTCTCTGAAGGAGCAGAGATGGTATTGAAGTGGAAATCAGTGCACAAAGAGACGATAAGTATCATCAAATCCAACTTTTACAGCAACAGCTATCAATGTTAACATTAATAAAAATGGAAATAAAAATAAATTAATTAAAGCAAAAAAATCAATTTGCAAATAAATCAGGGAAATGGCTCTTTAATAAATTATAAAAAGAAAAAAAGAAAAATGATACTGTAACTAACTATATTAACGAGCAATGTGGCCATAAAAAATCATTTCAGCACTATTACTCTAATTTGTATAAAGGACATGATACCTCTTTGGAGAAAATACTTGAATATTTAGAAAAACAAAATCTACAAGACACCTATCGACAAATTTCTGCAAGGGAAACATGAATGGATCTATAATATTTAGGAAGTTCTTGAAGCTATAAAAAGATTAAATCAGGAAAAGTACATGGAGTCCTCGACTTACAACCACAATTGAGCTGAAAATTTCTGTTAAGTGAGACATTTGTTGTGAGTTTTGCCCCATTTTATGACCTTTCTTTCCAAAGTTGTTAAGTGAATCATTACAATTGATAAGTTACTAACCCAGCTGTAATCTGGCTTCCCCATGACTTTGCTTGTCAGAAGGTCATAACTGGTGACCTTGGGACACAGCAACGGTCATAAATATGAACCAGTTGCCAAGCATCTGAATTTTGATCACATGGTCATGGGGATGCAAAGGTCGTAACTTTGAAAAACAGCCCTACGTCACATTTTTCAGTACCGTTGTAACTTTGAATGGTCACTGAACAAACTGTTGTAAGTTGAGGATTTACCTGTACCTGGACCAGAGGGATTATCAGGTTGTTACTATAAATGATCTGAGGATGAACTCTCACAAGCTCTACAAAATATGATGAATTTTGATTTACACAAAGGAAAGATTCCAGACTTGGAAAGAGGCTAATATAGCACTAACACTGAAAGAAAGACAAGATTTGACTTTGACAAGAAATTATAGATCAATATCATTATTGAATAATGATTATAATTTGTTCACAATGATCCTGGCTGATAGTTTGAAAATAATTTTGCAAGAATGTATTCATGAAAATCCATGTGGGTTTTTAAATAAAAGTCTGTTAAAAGATAATATCAGAACTGAGCTAGAATATTGGAACAGCATAATGGAAACAGGCTGAATTAATTTTTTTAAAGGCAGAGAAAGCTGTCGACAATTTGAATTGCACTTTTCTGTTTAAAGTTTTGGAAGATATGCATTCACACCCCTGGATTAGATCCATTCCTTCTGATATTCCAGAAGTCCTCAAAACCTGGTTATGTAATTAGGTCTGGTGCTCTCAGGGAACCAGAGATATGCTCAGATGGTTCTGTTGCTAGGTATTAATTCTTATCCTCCCTTTGCTTAATGCTAATATTTATAATTTTTTTTAATTTTTTAATCTTCATTTTACATTTTCTATATTTCCTGGTTTTGTACGTGTTGTTAACTTGTTACTCAATTGTTGTACACTGCCCACAGTCGTATTTGGTGAGAAGTGCAGCTATGCAAATTTGATAATAAAATAAAAATAGCTTTAGGTTAAAAAAAAATGTCTACATTCATGGTGAGCCCATGAATGTTGTTCCCAAGTTTCTTTCTTCATGATCTGCATTCCAAGCAGCAGAAGAAAAACCCAGAGGATGAGGCTTATTCAACAGTTTAAATTAATTGTGTTGCCTTTGCCTTTAACAATTTTTTTGCTTTCAAACAGATCATCCCTTTTCCAAGATGTATCCATTCAAGTCTGAGCCCATATCTGAGACAGCTAGTAAACAATCTAACTGAATGGCCCTTTTCCAAAAGCAACCCTATTGTTTAGAGATCTCAAATCTCAGCTGTGGTGAAACACAGCATTCTCACATAGGACGTTTTTAGTGAGAGTTGAGATTTAGTGATGTGCTTTCCACAGTTAAAATTTTCAGTGGGGAATTAGTTGGATGGGAAATAAGAATCAGTCATGCTGTACAGGTGATATGAATGGAAATGTTCCGCATTTCTAAGAGATAAAAGAGAGATATTCCCTTCAAACAGAATAGGGCTGGTTTCCACTGAACCTCTCCTCACTCACAAAGCGTCATTATTCTCTCCCTTATTAAAACATATTGGCAGATATACAGGAAAATCTCTAGAAAAGAGATGTTATGAGTCCTAGAAATGTTCAGTTTCAAACAACTTTAGCAAGATTTCACCCCTGACCTTTCTCAAATAGCTAGAGAAATTATAACAAAATATCTTTCACCTTGGGATTATACAGAAAAATAAAAGCAAAAATGTTAGGAACACAGCAAACATGCCCAGACTACTACAGAACTCTACACAAAATCATCACTACTATTCAATATTATTCACCATCTTGGTTAGAGCCATGAGTTAAATATTAGTCTGAAGTGCCCTACTTGAAAGACAAGTTAACGATTAAGAATTCACATGTGCTCTGCTAAGTAAAGCTGTGACCTTGTCCAAGTAACCTGAAAAGAGAAATGCAAATAGGAAATACAATGATGAGTATCTAAAAAGGGGGATTTACCTTTGCCAGCGATCCATCTGTTCCAACCCCTTTGTGTTCAGATAATTCTGCTGAAGAACATTCTTGGCCAGCAGATTCTTATTGTGGCAGAGAATGTATATCAAAATATTTAATCAAGCACTTGTTCAATTGGACAGTTCTGGCATTTTCTGAATATTTATTTAGTGGTCCACAACAGCAGAAACACAACTAATGGCTTGCCATTTATTGAATAGCAGAAGATCTGAATTTATGTAATCAACTAGAAATACATCATATAATATATATTCTCTGCAGAATTTTTTTTAAATGGAATTTTAACTTCCAGACTCAAAATGAAAGATCTGTTTCACAGTTTCGCTCACCTTGATGTATACGTCAAGACTTGAATGGACACGGTTCACTGCCAGATGGATAGATAGTGGAGTTGTATAAGGGAAGGTTGCCGTGACTACATGACTAGGAGCTGGGAAGTTGATAATCTTGAAGCCATACTTCAGAAACATGCGGATCACTTCCTCAGATGGCTTGTTTTCTCCTTCACTCAGGACACTACCTACAGCATAGCGACATTTCTCTGGATCCACCTATGGAAATAAGCAACAACTGGCATTAGAAGGCAAAAGAGCTACAATGCTGTATTTAAAATAATAAAATATACAAGTCTTATCATTCTGTCCTGTTACAGATTTATTTTCAGACTGTGTTCTGGAGAATTTTGGTTTCCTCAGAAATTTTAATATGTATGAGTATTTTCCCAACTATAGCTCCTTTCACAAAACCTATAAACAGCCACAGGGTAGTTTTCATCAGAATCAATGTAAGGGGAGAATTTTTTTTTAAAAAACTAAAACTTCAAGAATAGTGCCAATCCCTTTTCCTTTTTTAACGTATGTCCAAGGCTTCCAGCAAAAACATCAATCTTAAAAGTCATCCAGAAGATTGGCAGGTTGAAAATATCAGTGTTAAGGAAAGACATTGTTAAAGGCAGGGATCCCCAACTCCCGGGCTGCGGCCCACTACAAGGCCTTGAGCTGTTGGAAACCGGGCCACGGAAATGGCAGGTAAGCGCATTCATTCACATGCACATCCCTCATGCAGAACCATCCCCTCTTCCCACCCACAAAGCTGGAAAGGTTGGGGAACTCTGGTTAAGGAAACTATCAAAGCAAGTTACAAGGCTGTATGATATGGTATCTCTTCATCAGATGTTTCATATTTGCTAAAACTCAATACAAATACCCACAAAGATGCATTTATAAACTTGTGGAAACTGGATATGTACTATGGGAAGTTGATTTATATGTAACAAAATAACCCCAGCTTTAATAAGCATCTACCTTACAGCACTCTAAAATTCTCCCTTTAAGAAATGGACAAATGAGTTACAATATAGTTTAATAGCAAGCACAAACAAGCCATTTTTCATCCAATTTCCAAATAATTCCTGTCAATTAACAAGCCAAGTTATCAATGTTATTGATGATATAAGTATGATATAGAAATGTAAAATTAAGATGACTAATTGTTTCATGCCAAGGTTATTCTTGCATAAGTGCTGAAACAGACTGCAGTCTATAGACATTTATGCTATCTTTTTTTTTTTAATCTGTAGAGATCCACAAGATTCTGTTGGTATTTCCCTCACTGGTGCATCATTTAACTATTTTGCTATTCTTTTTGAAAATATTTTATTTGGAATTGAAATTTCTATTATATTATATTATTTCTCGGCTAGAAGTATAGTCCCATTTTGCAGCCCTGATTAGACAAGGGCAGAAAATAACTTGCTTACAGTCACTAAGAAACTAAATGACAGGGGACAGCTTAGCTCATTAATTTTGCACATCTAAAAAATTTTCTTAGGCTTTAGAGTGAAAGGTCAACTTGGCATAACTAAAATGACTTAATTATAGTTTTAATGTGGCTCCATAACTCCTTTGTTTGTAATGCCTGAATCAGCTCTGGAATACATAGAGCCACAAAGGACAGGAAAACACTTAGATTCCTTATCTAATTCCTCAGATACTAAATAATCACAATGTGTTCATAATAGGAGAAAAAAATGTAATTAGAAAACATTTTGTATAGTGATTAAGGTGCTAGAAGAAGTACAGGGAGAAACAGGTTTTAGTTCCCTCTTAGGCATTAAAGCTGGCTGGAAGACTTTGGGTCAGCCCAACCCATCTCACAGGGTTGTAGTTGTGTACATCACCTTGAGATATACCCCAAAAAGATAGGATATCAGTCAATCAAATAAATATATTTCAGATCAGAAAGTATTTATTTATTTAGAAATTTTATTGTTAAGGAATGGTTTCAATTCATATGTCAGAAGTTAATCAGTAAATTTACCAGGACATTGTTTATAGCATTTGTTAGTAAAATCCTCATGGGCCATTTTGCCATGATGGAATTGCCACATATCCCCAGATAATTTGAAAATAAGTTACTGTTTATTTAGTTGCTTATCAATTGTATCTAAAGAATTATAACAAGCCACCACTTAAGAGTTTGCATAAACAGCACTATTTCTTTTGCCACTTATTCTTGAGTAACAATGATATATTCAGGCTTTTTAAAAAGTAGACAAATCTTCTACATTTAAATCCAAAGCTTGATAATAGATTTTGCATTTGCAAATGAGCATTCTTGATATCTGTCAAATCTATCTTCCGGATTTAAGGAGTGGAGAAATAGATGTTTTCCATAAATGTGCATTGACATTCTCTCTGGTAGAAAACTGCATGGACTTCTGAAACAGAAAATCCATTTGTTATTCACCAGTGCCAATTACACTTAGTAGACACACCAATTAGAGCCAATGTAAGTTAATTGTCTGCTATGACAGAAACAATAAATAAACTCCCATTGTCTACTGTCAGTTCAAAGGCCTCACTGCTCCATCTGCTAATCAAGAACAATGCCCCCAATATCTTATTATTATTCTACACAGAGAGAAATTAACATAGTGTGTTTGGAACCTCATCAAACAAATTTGTTATTAGGTAAGCCAAAAGACCTTTCCATTTGCAGGGTAGGGATCTGCCCACTCCTTTCCCACCTGGCCCACATGATTCCAGAAAGCAACTGAAGCAGCAATCTTTCCATCCATCTCTTCCTGGTCCAAGTGCCTCACTTTTGAGGAAGTCCTCATGGTGCAGCATTGCAAGATTGACCCAGAATACAGGTAAGCAATGCAAACACGGCATAGGTGAGGCAGACAACAGTTGCCAACACAACTATGATTGGTGCTTTTGTTGGATGAAATACTGGTATTTATCCAATGATCAGCAGAGACTCTGCAATTTTAGAAATACGATCACCATATTCTGATTCTTTTCTGAAGATATTCAAGGTATTCACATTAATCTACGATGCATCTTTTTAAAAAATAGCAGTCAAAGTCTCTTGAACTGAAGAATGTTATAGTCATATGTGATTCATGACACTAGTAAACATACTTCAGTTTTTACTTTTAGGGAAATGTTCATAAAACTTACCAGTCTCCTACTCATATTATTTAACTCCCCTTTGCTCCTCAAAATTAGTTCTACAGCCACTTCTACTTCAAGGACAAAAGTTAGAAAAATGAACTGAAAATCTTTTTGTTGTTGTTGTTGTTGTTGTTTGGGGGATATATAAAATCTCTAAAATTGCATTTGCATCATTAAATAACCAAAAAACGTTACCATCTGGAAAGTTCCCGAAACTGCTCTAGCCCCATCCACAGCACATCACATATTCTCCTAATAGCCAAGTCTAACTGATTTTATTCCATAATTCAAATTTTTATATCCTATGAGAGAAGTTTCCCAAACTGTCTTAATCCCTGGTATATGAAAACCTCCAAACTTTAAGCCACAAAGCACAATGCCCAGCCTAAGCAAATGCTCTAACTAACAGTGCATTGGAAGCTATATCCTCATTCATGCTATAGAATTGCCACACATAGCCATGCCCACTGAACACCTACCCTGTTTCCCCCAAAATAAGACATCCCCTGATAATAAGCCCAATTGGGCTTTTGAGCACATGGCAATAAGGCCAAGCACTTATTTCAGGGTTCAAAAAAGTACAAGACAGGGTCTTTTTTTTGGGAAAACATGGTAAGCATATTACATTTTGTTGTGGGCAGATCCAAAACCTGGCATCTTGTGCTCTAATCTCCACTGAATGATACATCTCCATTCATTATGGAAAGAATCACAGTAGAGGTAGAAGCTTTACTATATAGGACATCAGATGCAGAATGATGTTTGTCAGGGACTGTGATGTTCAGGCTGTCACTACAGAGTTAACTGAATCATTTATATATAAAAAAATAAACTAAAAAGAAACAAATGATAAAGTTTCACATAGTTTTCCCCTGTGTCTCGATTGAGAAAATGTGGGTCACTGAGCAGATATAATCTGGCCTGATGTAACAACATTAACTCCCTTTCTTATCTGAGAGGACTGAATTTTGTTTCAAAATCAATTTATAATGCTACAGATTACAATGCAGAACAAACTAATACATAGAAAATATTCTATGCTCAACCAGTTGAACAGAAAAGACAAAATTTGAGCTACCCTGTTTCCCCCAAAATAAGACATTCCTGATAATAAGTCCAATCAGGCTTTTGAGCGCATGGCAATAAGGCCAAGCGCTTATTTCAGAGTTCAAAAAAAATAAGACAGGGTCTTATTTTCGGGAAAACATGGTATTTAAAGGCTAACATTTTAACAGAACTTTTAAAGAACTGTGCTGTATTACAGCTTTTAAGAACCAAGAGGTGAAATAATGTCACTCTTACAAGCCTATGGGTTTGTTCTTCTAATGAGCCATCGTAATATTCATAAATTTTATCACCAATCTAATGTCAGAAGAGGAAAAACTTGATAGGCATGAGAGATGGAGTCTAAGAATATTCCCTGCACATCACCCTACACTTCATTCACTGCTGCCTGAAGCCCACCACACAATTTAGCTGCAGGATTATAGTGGAAAAATCTGAAGACTTAATTCTGCAATAAGATACATGCAAGACTTTTATAGTACAAGAGTTATACAAAGGTGAGCAATCTCCGTTTCTCTAGATGTTGTTGGAGCACAACACTCAACATCGCTCAACTGTATTGGCTACGAAGATTTCTTATTAAACAATGGCTCATTTTGGCAACAGACTTGAGGATGGGATATTAGACTTACAGTATACATAGTTCTCAATTTACAACAGTTAGTGACTGTTCAATGTTACATCATCACTAAAAAAAGTGACCTACAATTATTTTTTATCCCCATGGTGAGGTGATCAAAATTGGGATGCTTTGCAACTGACTCATATTTATGATGGCTGCAGTGTCCTGGGGGGTCATGTAATCCACCTTTGCAAACTTCTGACAAGCAAAGTCAACAGGGAAACAGGATTCACTTAGTAACCGTATTCCTAAGTTAACAGCCGCAGTGATTCACTTAACAACTGTGGCAAGAAAGGTCGTAAAATGGGGCAAATTCACTTAACAAATATTTTACTTAACAACAGAAATTTGGGACCCAATTGTGGTCATAAGTTGAGGACTACCTGTACTCGCTTCCCACTTACCTTTCCCCACCAAGTTGATTTTACGTTTAAAGGTTGGGTGATATGACATTTTAGTGTATCAGGAATATACAGAAAGTAAAAATGTGATCTCTTAAATGTGGGGGTTATCTTGGTCTCCCCAGTGGATGGCAAAACCAAGCTGGGGGGTGGAGGTAAACTCTCAATGGTTA
>JANHZT010000054.1:28141-39166 GCA_032468215.1 Stegonotus admiraltiensis
GTGAGATTTGAACTTGCAGTAATTGCAAGCAGCAGATGTTAATAACAGTGTTTTAGTCCACCATACTACCACGGCTCGTGTTTGGGAGAAGGCTGGTCTTGCTTTGCATTTTTATAGCTTTTTATCATTTTTTTTGGTTATGTCTAGATCAATGGACTTTGTACAATAAAATATCCCAGAATGAACAAGGAGTTAAATAGTTCTGAAGTTCTTGATAACATCAGAAAATATAAACAGTACACATTTTAATTTATTATGCCACCAGACTGGGAAATATTAATAGTCATTACACAGAATGAACTTGTGCTGCAGAAAATGAAAATAATCTGCTTGACCATACCTAAAAGATGGGAAACATTTATACAGCTTTTAAAAGAGGTTTTCTGCCTATGGTTTTCCATTGCTGCAAATGATGTTGTGGAAAGGCATGTAATATTAACATTTCAATACTTCAATTTGAGAACCAAATATTTCGTGTTGATAACATTTGTTTCATTCATTGGGAAGATATCCCCAAAAGTATGTATTCAATTGACAGCTTTATTAAACCAATTTATTTGATTAAACAAACTTATATAAATTTATATAAAGATGTTGAGACCCTAGAAAGAGTGCAAAGAACAACAAAAATGACAAGAGGTCTAGAGCAGTGGTAGTTGCCCCTGGTTCAGATAAATTCTATGGAACTGGTAGAAAAAACGGTGGGAGGCTCCGCCCACTGACCCTGATATCATCAGAAGCTATCTGCGCATGCAGATCCCATTGTGAACCGGTAGTAAAAGTAAGTAGAACCCACCCCTGATCTAGAGGCTGTAAACCATACAATGAACAATTGAGGGAACTAGGTATGTCTAGTTCAGGGGTGTCAAACTTGTGGCCCGTGGGCCAGATGCCCACCTCCAGTTTAGCAAAAGGGGAAAAGTCATGGTACATCATGTGACGATGATGTGACAATGTGAGTTTGACACTCCTGGTCTAGTTTAACGAAGAAAAGGACTAAGGGTGATATGGTAGCAGTCTTCCAGTATTTGAGGGGCTGTCATAGAGAAGATAGGTCAACCTATTCTCCAAATCACTTGAGGGCAGGACAACAAGTAATAGGTGGAAGATTATTAAAGAGAGGTTCATTCTACAACTAGGGAGAAATTTCCTGACAGTGAGAACAATTGATCAGTGAAATGGCTTACATCCGGAAATTGTGGGTGCTCCATCATTGGAGAATTTCAAGAAGAGACTGGATAGCCACTTGTCTGGAATGGTTTAGGGTCTTCTGGTTGGGCAGGGGGTTGGACTAGAAGACTTCCAAGACCCTCCTTCCAACCCTATTGTTCTATGTTCTGTTCTATATAGCCACTTAATCTACACAAAGATGATTCTGAATGGCTTACAAAATTTAAATTTTGTTAACGATCTACTTTATAATAAAACCCATAAAAAAAAAACACCACCCTATTCCTCGTGGCAGCAACAATATAATCAAACAGCCACTTGATTGGCTCCATCACCATTTGTGGTTCCCAGACTCGCTGACAAATCCATGTTCTCAAGTCCTTTTGGAAAAGCAGCAGGGTGATTGTATCTCAGGAGGAATCATGTTCCATAAAGAAGGGGCCACCAAGAAGAAGGCCCTTTTTTATGGTTCCACCAAATGACAAATCCTAATCAATGCAACCTGTAATGTGGCCTTCCTGTCTTGGTGTATAGGTGAATATAATGGGGGAGAGGTGGTCCTTCGAATAAACTTGATCCCCAGTCAAATGCTGCCATGTAACAGACACAGTGTCCTCTTTGATTTTAAGATTGATGTGCCCTTGGCTTTCAACTGGTTTCAGGAGCCAGTTTATAGGGCTAATTTTTACTACATCATATGGAGCAAGGCAGCTGGACATTATTAAAACTATCCCTTTCTCCACTTGAAAGCTACTTGAATTTTTCCATTTTCTTCAAAGGCCTGATGCATGCCTATTGCTGAGAGAGAAGGTCTGTTGAGATTAGAAGAGTTCCATTTATGCCAGAATATTATATCTTTTTTAAAAAAGTCAAAAAAACCCTATGCACCAGGTATCAATATATTTCTGGTCATTATGCAAAGTATAATTTAATAAATGAAAAGCTATATATGTTTTGTTATCTGCAATACTTAAGGATACAGTATTCTCATTCTTCTGAGTGTACTTTACATCCAAGTGTGGCTGTTACGGGGCTGAAGAAGATGCACAGGGCTAAATAAAATATAATTTGTGTTTGTGTGTGTGCATTTGAAGTTCAGTGGTTCTCTCTCACTGTTCCTTCCAGCACTGATAAATGCCATAATTTTTGGCAGAGATTTTCACCAGCCTATGCATTTTTCAGTGCAGCCCAAGGTTTTAATTACATACCATAATGAGTCTCTTTTTAATTTTTAAGGGTTGGTTATGATTTATGATGAGAAGCTAATTATTTTTGCTTCAACTATTGTAATATTAGCTTTACCTCTTGATAGCCACTTGAATGCTGGAGTAGAAAAGAGGAATCAAGTTTTTTTAAAAAAAAATTATCATAATTATTTTAAAAAGAAGCCCAAAATGTACTACACTTTGCTTTAAAAAATGAAAAAAACAAAAAACAAAAAAACCAACAAACATTGGCAGCTAAGTTGTCTATACATTATCTGTATAAATTTAACATTGTGGAAAAATGGATAGGATTGTAAACATAAAAACGTCATATTCAACAATACATGCTTCTATGGGTAGAATCTATTTTGACAAGAAACAGTTCTCTTAGGGCCATGATGGCGAACCTGTGGCATGTGTGCCAGAAGTGGCATGCAGAGCCCTGTCTGTGAGCATGCACATTATCATCAGCTGCTTTTCTGGTTTCCAGCATGCGCATGCACACTGGCCTGCTGGTCTTTCAGCTGGCCACCTGGTCTTCGGATTTCCGGCACTCCGGCATGCACAAAGACCATGTGTGCTAGAAAACCAAAGACCAGGTGGCTGGTGCAGATGTGCGCACTGGTCTTTGGGGTTCTGACGCTGTGGCACACATGAGCATTCCGGTTCGGGCACTTGGTGCCCAAAAGGTTCGCCATCACTGTCTTAGGATTCAGACAAAGATACTTTTCAGCATTTTTTTTTAACTTTTAAGGCAAATTGTATTGCATAAAGTATGTAACAATGAACTGCTGCCACATGACATATTTTTCTTGTATGGAAAGAACTGGGCTGCTTCTTCAAATTTTCCTCCTTGTTGCTTTATAGCAGGTGATGCAGTCAATGAAAAGTTTGTAGAATGTTGAAAATGCACTAATTTCCTGTTTTTTAACTTTTCCGATTCAAAGACTGAAGGCAACTGTATTAAAAATTTACCCAGTAAATCCCCATTTCTAATGGGAAAAAACAACAACAACACTCCATCCTCTTTCATTGGAAATAACAGGGATTGGAACAGAGACTTATTAATGCAAAATGTGTGCTCGGCCACTGAATTCTGAGCAGCCAAGGCCTTCCCTGTCAGTTGCTATTTTTCAGTTCTAATGTGGCATCCATACTTTGTTAAGAAGTATGGCTCTAATTGGAACTTCTTCTTCAGACTGTCATCATCTTGGGCTTAATGTGAAATATTTTGTGATCGGGTCAAAGATAAGACATAATTGGAATAGACATGTTGTAGATTGATAGAGATCGTGGATGGCATTTGTGAGAGCATCCCAGGCTTTTAAATTGATATTGTGTTTTTAGCTATGGGCAAATGTCTCCTGTACATCTGATGTCAAAAGATAATCTCCTTCTTCAGAATTATTGTTTGAAGGTTATTGATGTTCTTGTTACTTGCACAAATGTTTTTTTTAAGCTAAAAAGGATAACCCTTATAGAAAATGCTCATTTTAGAAGAGAAAGGGAGAATCAAAGGGATTTATTTGTTCCATGGGGGAAAAAAACATTTACCTGTTTTCTAGTCTCTGATGAATTCTTTTCACCTTTTGCGATACTTTGGGAGCAAGCAAAAACTGGCACAAAATCTTCAAAATAGAGGCATATTTCACAAGGCTCATCTGCCAACACATCAGTTCAAGTTGTTTATAACCAGGGTAATGAAGCTGCCCCTTATTTTCTTTCTCCAGACGAAATATTTATAACTATTTCCTCTGCAATATTTCCCAATAAAATCCCTCTTTATTTCCCCCCTTTTCCTTGCCAATCTATCTTGTCTATCTAAAAACTTTCCTTTAGTTAAATAGTAGTAACTGCTTGGCTGTTCTGTGATTGATTTGGTTTTTTGCAATCTTATCAATTACACTACAAAAGTTAGGAACTAAAAGTCACATGGAGTCCACCCAATGGAAGATTATCAAGTTTACTGAATAGGTTACCAATAGAAGAGAGCATTTGTTCTTCAGTGTGGATACAATATTATAATACCTCAAGCAAGCAACTACCAACTCAAACAAACAATCAGTAAACAGTAAACAACAGCCTAATTGAGGAACCACAAGGACACTACCATTATCACTGACAGAATAAGCCATTTGTATATAAACACAAGAAAACCCCACTCCCTTCCAGGACCGATGATGTTACCTGTTGGGTAATGAAACATCTGCAAGAAAACAACCAGACAGGTAGTTCTAGGGACCCTACAGAGTAGGATCTCAGGTAAGTTATGTATGTTTACTGTTAAGCTGGGTGAATGAGGACTCAGCAAGCCAGGCAATGTGTGAACAACAGCTCTTATTATTAGAGTGAGAATCCAGCAGCTAACCTGGGGAAATAGCTCTCCTTATATACCCTACAGCTGTGGCAGCCAGCCAATCAGCTGAGGGCTATTAAGTTCAAACTTTCCCGCCAAACCTATATACATAACATTTACAAACTATGTATGTTTACAGACATTCCACCATCTTAAGGGTGGAAAGGCAGGGATATATATTTCTGATTTCCAAATTTGTTGACCATATTTATATTTCCTATTTAAGGGTCCTTAGTATGATAAAGTTGGTTTTAACATTCAATACTACAGCTATGCAAATCATTTGCTGAAATGATTCAACCTGAATCTATAGTCCCACTACACTATGAAAGTTTACATTAATGCTTGAACTTATTTTTATTCTAGTATGACATTCTGAACTTTTCTTTATAGTCTGTCACATCACAGATGATATGCAGAACATGTGAATTTGTTCCCATTTGTGCATTCATTGCCTTCCCCTTAGCAATGATCCATCAGACCTCAGCAATGAAAATACTTTAACAAGAAAAACAGACTCCTGTAAAATGAACGCATTAAAAATTCATACTCAATGAGAGCTTTTGATAATATTCATTTTAATAGAGGAGTCAGTGTTTGATCAGATAATTTAAGCACTATGAAAAAATGTAACATTTGAATTAATGGTAGAACTCACTTTGTGACCTTAGTTTCACAAATATAAATGAGCAAGGGTCATTTACTCACTTTAATTTATTGTTCAATAATATAATAAAAAAAACCTTTAATTTAAACTTCCAATTATATTTATAACCTAACAAGGAATTCAAAAAAATAATATTGTGAATACATTTTTGAATGTAACCTTGTAAAAATAAATCTGAATTTTTCAGTATTACTTGATTGGGGCACCACAAAATGCTCTAAAGGGAGACAACCCAGAAACTGCAGATGGTACTAAATGAAGCAGCAAGATTATGACTGGACAGTCCTACAAATAGAAACACACTTATATTAAAATCACTGCATTATTTGCCAATATGGTTCCAGACCAAATTCAAAGTACTGGTCTTCTATCTATATACTACGCAAATTCTCATTGTGCTTATCTGTTTGACTATCTGTACCCACATGTTAGTCCAAGCTGTACATTATAATGTAATAATGTTTGGTTCAATGTACCTAAAATCTTCTAACTAAAAGAATGTGTTAAAAAAAAAACAACACCAGGCACCCATTACTCCAGCATATTAAATTTTCCAGAAAATGCAGACCAGTTTTATTCACAAAGTTGTGCCTATAGCAATATTTCTGTGATCAGGTGAACTTGCTCTTTAATATAATTTTAAACTATATTTTAACTTTTATATGTATGTATTTGATCTGGCTGTTCACTGCCCTGAGTCCTTCAGGAGAAGCGCGGTATATAAAGAAAGAAAGAAAGAAAGAAAGAAAGAAAGAAAGAAAGAAAGAAAGAAAGAAAGAAAGAAAGAAAGAAAGAAAGACAGTAGCTGGGAGGCTGCTTGGTCGCTCCTCTCCTCCTTCACTTACCACCTGTTGGGATGACCATGGTACCCACAAGAAAACTTTTTGTTTTGACTGGTAGCTGGTCTATCTACTTCCCCCTCCGTTTCCCCTTTCAAAGTTCATAGCAACTATGAGGCAGGAAAAGATGGCTTCTGCCAGGTTCACGTCAGAGTTGACCTACAGTTTGTGTATATGTATATATTATTGTGACATTGTTCTACTTCACTTATTTATTATTAGGTTTTTGCTTTACTTTTGTTGATGTTATGATGACCAGGGTGGAATATAGGTACTTTTAATGAAGAAACAAATGAGGACTCTGTAGCTGTCAGTTCCTATACAGAAGAGCCAAGGAGTAACGTGGCTCCAGTATCCAATGGATGTGAGGGCATAAAGCAGAATCCTTCTACAATCCATTTTAAAGCAACTGCATCTTTCCCAGTGACAAAGTACCCAAAGGTTGGGCGAATCCAGGAAAAAGTGCAGTTACTTTGATGTGCCATGGAAAGAACTGAGCACAGTTAGCTCAAAAGATAAAGTTGATTGAATATAATTTAATTTTTCCTCTTTATGGAAAATTTGAAACCTTTATTTGAAAAGGGTTCCACATGGCCTTCAGGACTCATTGGGAACCTTGGTTGGGCATCTCCCATATTATGGGAAGCCACCTGTTGGCATTGGAAATGGTTTTCAGACGATTTCCCAGAGAACACTGTATTATGTTATAACTCATGATATGCAGAATTTTTGGACTGTGAAATATTTTGATCTAGAAACAGCTATTTTGGATGGTCAAAATGCGAAACAATAGATTTGCATTTCAAGAGTTTTGTTCTGAGGTTGAAACAAAACACAGTATTTATTCTAAGCATGAAACAAATAGCACCATTTCATCAGTTCAGCATTTCCAGACATGATAATTGGGCTCTTTTTTTGTGGTTTGTGATTGTGTTCCTTTCCTTTTTTTTTTTAACTCAGCATAGCTAGTACACTGGTAGTTAGATGGCTTGAGGAATGTATTTTTTACTCTCCAATGTTTGGTCTGGTCAGTAATCATATTTAATGATTGCAGAATTGTCCTAAAGCAGAAATAAGTTATCTACCCTTTCAACATAGATTAATTGCAATCAGTTGTCCTGTCATATACAAGCAGATCTTCTTTCTGATAATATTTGTGTCAGGGTTCCAAGTAACAACCTCCAAGACTCTGAGGCTAGAAGTTCCTCAAAGTTCCCTTTTATTAGAGATGTCATATTGGCACCTCTGGGAAACCCCAAATCTGAAAGCTTCCAGGTTTTTCCCACCCAAAAGAAAGTCCAGATCCCTTCCCCCTGCACCCACATGTCCATCACATGGTCTAATCAAAGCACAGTCCCGACTGAAGATGTCTCCCAGTCACACCACTCCACGTGCAGGGCAGGATGTCCTTGATTCTCAGAGAAAAGAATGTTATTATGGCTAGATATCTCTCCAACTCCCTACAATCCCCCCTCCCAGTTTCCCACAGCACTAAAATGATTCAGTGTAAAGATGGCTTCCAGGCCTGACAATTTGAGCAATACAGGAAACTTCATACAGTTGAGATAGTGATGCTGTCATTCATTCTGTTGAACCTCTGAAATGGCACAACACAAGTCATCCACTGCCTCTGCTTTTCCGTTTTTATTTGGAGCTTGGATAGAGTTGGATGTTGAATAGCATTATGGATGTAACTGTAGTAGGCTCATTATCTCATGTTAGAAACTATATTTCATCTGCTACCTTTTCCCTTTAATAAGAGATATATCCTGCAGTTGCTCACTGCACAGCAACACCAACCAAGTGACAGATGCACACTTGTGCTGTGTTAGAAGAGACAACGCCTTCTCAGATGTGTTGAATTTAAAGCCAAGGTTTTCTTGCATTTGCCATAAATAAGTGAGCTCGGTGCACAAAGATGCATATCTTTGTGAAGATAAAGCTTGACTTAGTTTGTCTGAAAGCATCAAAGCACAGGGCTAGAGTTGGTACTTGTATCTATATTCTGCAAAAACAGACAGCAGGCGTTTGGATTCATAAGTCCCCAAATTAAAAGCGAAGAAGAAAAACATTTTCTTCAAAGTGACAAGTTGAGACAAACTTGGCATCAATTTCAGTTTGACTGAAACAGCACAAGAATCACCCATAAGGAAACAAACTTCATCTTTCTTGAGATGAAGGCATAGGCAGACCATCTCTGAGTCTTACAGTATATCATTTAGTCTTTACGAAATATTTCTTGATAAAATTAAGTTTACAGCTCAGATAATTAAGATCATGCCTAGTTAAACAGATGAGACAATGAAGAAATCAGATAGCCATTGCTTTTTGACACAAAACCTTGACATAAGAGAATAATTACATTCTAAAAGAGTATAATAATTAAGTAGGTCAGCTTTTTATATTTTCAGTTTGACTGCTTTGGTCAATCTCACATAAATATATTCTAATGTAAGCAGTAAGTCTTTCATGAAAGGATTGTGGTGTTAATGTGACAGCAAATTCAAAAGAAACATTGGCTGGTGGCATGCTTAATATTCTCTTTCAGGTGGGGGCAGTTAAGAAGGCAAAAAAAAAAGTAAGGTATGAGGAAAGTAGCAGTTAGGTGCTGCTGGTTGCAGATCAGACAGGAATAACTGGGACTCCTTGTAAAAGAGAACATGTGGGCACAAAAAAATGGATAAAACAAAGATGGAAATGCTCAGAGAAGGAGTTTCATATCAGGCAGCTCGTTTCAAAGCCTAATGTGGACCAGAAGAAGTGAAGGATTAGTTGGAATCTTTCTCCCCCTCAAAAATAGAAGTATGATGTGACTACAAGATGAGAAAATTCAGTTCAAGCTTGAATCAAAAAAGTCCAATTACTATTTCACAAGAGTAGTTCTATGTGGGTTTTATGTCAAGTTCTAGGCATCAAGGATGATGAGAAGAGCTGTAAAGAGAAATTGAAGTAGCTGTATATATTTAGTTTTGAGCAGAGAAGACTGAAGGATGAATCAATCACATTCCTCAAAAACCCAAAAGGATCTGAAGGAAGTTGCAACCTGTTAACCATAATTCTAGCATATAAGATAAAAAATAACAGGATTCAGACTTCAATTGTAAAAAGAACAGCAATAGCAATAGCACTTAGACTTATATACCATTTCACAGTGTTTTACAGCCCTCTTTAAGCAGTTTACAGAGTCAGCATATTGCCTCCAACAATTTGGATCCTCATTTTACCAACCTTGGAAGGATGGAAGGCAGAGCCAACCTTGAGCCTGGTGAGATTTGAACTGCCAAATTGCAGTCAGCTGGCAGTCAACAGAAGTAGCCTGCAGTACTGCATTCTAACCACTTCACCACCATGGCTTAAAGATGCTGTAAGTCACTTTTATCTATTGGCCTAACTATAAGCTGCTTTTTTTTCCCTTTAGGTTCTCCTCTTGCCACTTGTATTTGACTTGAGAGATACTCATTTAAGATTTATAAAATGTTATTGAAATTGAACTTGGTAAATGAACATGAGTCAGTGGGCAAGGAATTTTGGATATAATGTGATGCTTGAACAACGGGAAAATATGTGGATGAAGGGTTTAAAATTTACATTAAATTATAATCTAAAAGAGAATTACTATAAGATGGTGTATCATTGGTATTTAACACCAGATAAGTTATCTAAGATATATAAAGGCATGTCAAATGAATGTTGGAAGTGTAAAAATAAAGAAGGGGCTTTTTATCATATATGGTGAACATGTGATAAAGCAAAAAAATAAAAAATAAAAATGCAGTATGATTTATATTTTAATACAGAACATTCTGAAAATGGAGATAAAAATGAAACCAGAACTTTTCCTTTTGGGTCTAATGGAAAGAGAACTGGAGAAAAAAACTGGAACTTTGTTATTATATATGTTGACAGCAGCAAGACTATTGCATGAGCAAAAATGGAAGGACACTTTGATTCCTAGCATGGACGAATGGTTGCAGTAGTTGATGGAGTTGGCTGAAATGGCAAAACTGACAACTTTGATTAAAGAAAAGAACAGAAGTACTTTTGTTTCCACATGGAAACCGCTTCTTAACGTCATGGTTGATGTAGAAAAGAAGGAAACTCTGACTTTGGGTTTTTACAGATTAGATTGACAGATCTTTATAGAAATGACTTGTTCATACTATTACGGAGAAGCAAAAAGCTGTGATTTGATGTTAATGCCTTATTTTAGTGTAACAGAGAGAGTTAGAAGTCAATGCTTCTTTTCCATCTTTCCTCACCTCTTCCCCCCTCCCCCATCACTGCTCTTCTATTTACTTTTGTATTTTGTATTTTATAATATTCTATAACTTAATAAATTTTTTTAAAGAGAGAGACTCATTTACATATCTTACATTTTGGAGTAATCAGCTTACAGGAAAAGTCCATTCTCCAGGACTAAGCCTTTAAACAAATCTATCCAGTTTTTCCTTTAAACAAAATGACCAGCCTTAGGCAGTTTTATGATGTGTGGTGCTAGCACAGATCTAACACCAGAGCTACAATGAATAATGGGTTTTAATTTTAATAAAAGGAAACCAAGTGAATTGTTGCAGAATTAAAAAGAAAAACACTGATGTAAGAGTTCTAATTACATACAAAAGCTAGCCATCAATAACCAGCACACAAACAAATAAAAAACAATCCAGAAAACCAATGAATTAGACAAAAAAAAAGCATTGAAAAGTAAAGCGTTCTTTTTCTAACATTTCTTGAAATTCTTGTTGTTTGCAGAGTCTTTGATTCATTGTCCATCGTTTAAATCTTTTC